>JAATLQ010009058.1:50662-88077 GCA_013421005.1 Heliconius erato x Heliconius himera | reverse complement strand
TTTTTTTTTATTACGATAACGGCGATTGTGAAACGATTATATAGAAGTATATTTTGAGTGTTGCAGCTACACATGTCGTAAAAACTACTAAAAAAATATTATAAAATCTGAAAGAAATCCAAGTGCTAACATAGAGGCGTAGAGGTGACTGTAAACGTGACAGTTGTGGATTCGATTCCCACTAAAAGAGAAAGAATGATAGTATGTTATCACTAGATTTTTTTTTATTACGATAACGGCGATTGTGAAACGATTATATAGAAGTATATTTTGAGTGTTGCAGCTACACATGTCGTAAAAACTACTAAAAAAATATTATAAAATCTGAAAGAAATCCAAGTGCTAACATAGAGGCGTAGAGGTGACTGTAAACGTGACAGTTGTGGATTCGATTCCCACTAAAAGAGAAAGAATGATAGTATGTTATCACTAGATTTGCTTTACTTAGCTTGCTATTGCCAGGATACTGCGTGAAACTAAATAAAAAAATGTTAAAGAAGATATGGTATTCACAAAGCAGATATTTAAAAAATCTTGTTTTATAAAAAAAATCTGAATTTACTTTAATTTAAATTAATTTTTAAATTTATATACTTTTAACAATTTTCAACTTCACAACAATAGAGACGCAGCTGCAACTTTCAATTCCAATTACTAAAGCAAAGGAAAGTAAAATTTTAAAAAATATACAAAGTAACACTTTTCAAAATTATTAAAAAATCTGTATCACCATGACATTACTTTTGAGATATTTTTTTAATATGATAGTCATTGTATTTGACCCCATTTTGACCCAGATAGCCCAAAGTTTGTAAAGCATTTAGGGCAAGAGGAAGCCGTATTGTGGCACTGACGACAGTAAGAATGGTCTTGATATAACAAAACGTAAGTTTTCCTTCTTAAAAGCAATTTTTCAAACGGCCATTTTGGAAATTGAAACTGGTTCGTAAATACTTTAATTTAAAATAAAATACAAGTTTTAAAAACGTCTTTATGGATTGTGAACTTAGTTTAATTAAAGAAATAAATATAGCATTTATGATAAGGCAATAATGCACAGAGGCACAGTCTAAACAGCGTAAGCGTGACGGTGATGGAGTCGACTTTTATTCGTGAGAATAAATTAATTTCATTTTCTTGCACTGGCAACAAGATAAAGCACAGCGTTCAGCTCCGCCACTCAACCTGCAATGTTTTAAAAATTGGGCGTTGTGGGGAAATTAAACTTTTAACGTTAGGTTACCGAGCCATTATGACTACATGCATGTTATTTCTTATCTTGAAATGGGCTAGGTCCTTCTGTTATATTTTGTAATGTTCGTCCCTGAGTGAATTTCAATCTCCGACCATCGTTTTGATCAAAAACATCTTGATTATGTCAAAATGGTGAGGGATCAAATAAATTAATTGACTGAAATATGAGAATGAGAAAAAAAATATATCAAACATTCAATACCTTTATATATAAAAATAAAAATAATGTTATATTTATCTATAGACAAATATAACATTATTTTTATTTTTTTGCTTCTGGCTGCATTTGGCAGGTTAGGCAGAATGACGCTGAGAACTTAGTGTTAAGACACTCTCGTTCTCAACTTTCCGCCATTCTAGTAGCATTGCGTGTTGAGTGGTGGAAGTCAACGCTGCGCTTTGCGTCGTTACCGGAGAAAGGAAATAGAAATATTACATTTGACAGTGACAGTAAACGAGGCGAAAGAGGTATGCAGGGACCTTTAGGGTTTGGCGCTCCTGACTACCTCGCTAGGGGTACAGAGCGAAGTTGATTAGATTTTAATATTTCATTTCCTCAAGTGGAACCAACAGCTTGTACCTCTGCACCACGAGTACCATCATCAGCTTTGTTTTTTATGTGATACCCATACATACGAGTATATGTATATACCAATACAAAAATACCCTATTCTGATTATATTGTGACCTTATTTCAATTCCAAAAGGATCTTAGCATTTAATTTTAGGTGCTGATAGTATGACGTCATATAATCCCCACTTTACTCCATACCAGGTTAATTGCAAATGAAAGTGTACTTTATGACGTACATAATAAGGTCTAATTATATATTAGCAGGGAGCATCCAAGTAAATTGCTGTAATAATTTTCTGTTAGGATTAATTGAAGATTAAACTGGTGGATGATATTCTATTTTCAGTTATATAGGGAGTGTGTGTGAGTATCCTTGCTTTATATTTATTTCTTGCTAATTTTAACTGATTTTGGTAATCTTTATTGTTTAATATCTTTGTATTTTCTATATATACATATATGGTTTAATATATTCACAATACTTCCTTAGATAATAGATTTTCCGTTTTCAAGTTCTAATTTACATATCGGCGTTGAAGTCTGCCACTCAACTCTCATCTCAACTAGATGTCCCGAAAATTGGAGGATGGAATATCTAAACACTACGTTCCCTCTGATCTTGTTATAGGCTGGATCCAACGGGAAGCTATTTTTATTGTTATTGTGTTTTTTCTACCTAGATAAAACAGAATTTTTCCACGCAACTCTAGAAATGACTGACAAAAAACCTATTATAAATATAATAAATGATTTTACTCAAATTGTTCATCCCAAGATCCAGAGGAAAGAACGGAATTACGTAAATTTCCAAAGTAATTAATCCACTCGCTAATTGACAGAATATCCGATTTAGGAATAGGCTTGATTTCACCCTTTTTAAGGAAAATGGTACGTCGTCTTTTATATAAATATAAAGTTTGACCTTTGATTTTGTTTTGCTCCGTTAGCCGTTTAACTCTTCATAAAATATCAATAAAGCTTATTTTATGAAGCGTAATAACGGTAATTGAACGGGTTACAATTAATAGATAACTTGGGAGACAGTTTCGGAGCAAGTTTTAAGATGTTTCTAATAAAAGTTGTCGATTTTTTTTTAATATTTTTCAAGCAAGTTTAATTTCACGCTTCATCTCGCATAGAGCAGAGACAATGTTAAGGCAATTCTCCGCTTTTCGACAATTTTTTGACGTTGTTTGACGTTGTTCAGTGGCAAAACTCAACACTATATTTTGCGTACCACTTTGCGACGATGACCTCCTAGTCCTAGTTCTAGAAACCTGGGAAAGTTAGTATTGAGACACTCTATTCCCTCTAAGAACTTCCGTTCCAAATTTTCCGCCGAATTGTGGAGACGCTGAGCAGTTGAAAGATTTCATATATATTAATGTAAAAGTAGATTTCACGTATATTTATATAAAAATCTATAAAGGAGTGTCTTGACAATAGACTTAGTGCCTACCCTATGCGGGATACAGCGTCAAACTGTGAAGCAAAAGTAATTAGTTATTTTAGTAACAATTTATATACTGCTAATATTTTCAGGTAAAACATATATATTCTTAATCAAAAAGCTATAAATCTAGCATGCTAAAGCTAAATCTCCCATACATTAGCCCATTATCATTATAAATTTGAATAAATGAGAAAAAAAATCTAAACTGTTTCAATGATCTTTGAATAAAAAATGGTTGCCGCGCATGTGTCGCAACCCTACTTACTAATAACCACAAGTTATATTTTAGTCAAAGTAGCGGCCGTGGAATTATGAACGTGTCAGTAATTTAAAAAGTAACAACTTCCTTTTTAAATTATACATTTATAATATTTTTATTTTATCTAAGGTCAAAGAAGAGAGAGAAATTTGACTATGATAGGGAGTTTGCGGGTTCGTTTTCTGTCTAGGGAAATAAATAGTGTTTCATTTTTAGCTTCACTTCATTTTTAGATCCTGGAAACCTAGTGTTAACTTGTTAAGACACTCCATTCCCATTAAGACATCTCCGTTTTCCACTTTCCACCGAATTCTCGAGGCATTGCGTATTGAGTGGTGGAAGTCAACGCCGCGTTGTGCCTCGTTACCAGAGCCAGGAAATGAAAATATTACCTATTGCATTTCCCTTAGTGGAAATTGAACTCACAGCCGTCGCGTTTATAATCAAATACTTGTGCGTTGTGTGAAACGACTTTGTGAAATAAATAATCATTTCAATTCTTTTCATTTTACCATTTTTTTAGACAAATCTCGTTAAAAAGTTCTGTAACTTAACAAGTATGTTTCAAAGCGGCACAGCATCTGGCTAAATACGACAGTCGCGGGTTCGATTCCAATTCGATGAATAGTCTTATTAATTAATCCATTTAAATATTTGATCAGATGCAATTTAAAGTGTTATTATACACTTAAGAAAAAGTATACTTAGAAAACGTTTAAAAAATTCAACATAGAGGATGAGAACCCGCGACTGTCTCGATTGACTGTCCGTCCAAGACTGGAATTGGAAAATTTTCAAAAAACGCAATTACAAATCTCGCTACGTTCCAATTTTCAAACGTTTTCTAAGTAACTACGAATAAAATTAATCACATTCGTTTAGTACGCAATGAAGGCACAACGTTAGGAGAGGCGTTACAAATTTTTCTCATATTAAATGTAATATTAATGCATATTACACAACGTTCTTGAATAAATCATCAGACCACAGTGTGCGCTTGAAAATGTATTTAAATGAATCACATTTTTTTTTCTTATGTTGTTTATTATCAACATTACGATTTACGAGTTACACTACAATGCATAGAAAATTTGTACGACACGAGGTATGTTGTAAATTATACTTTAGTTATCACCTCGCTTTTGGTTTAACTTTTTTTTAGTTTCACGTTTCATCATATATAACAGGGTGGGGAGAGGTGACCTGGGAACCTAGTGTTAATAGACTCCGTTACCATTAAGACTTCCATTGGTCACTTTTCGAATTTTATTGTTGAGTTTCTCGCTCTAATATCTACCGTTGAATGCCTCGCTCTGATAACAAGACAACACGTTGCTGAGTTCCGACTCAACACTATGGTACACGTAATATATCGAAAATGGAACAGAGTATCTGAATACTAGGTTCACTTTGCCTCCCCTACTATATGCAAGATCTTTATCTCGTGAACCTATAAAATGAAAACTTACTAACATCTCGTTCAAATACGCCCCCTCCAAGGTCACTGCCACAGTATCATTGAAACGAATGAATTAATATTAATCTATGCACACACCATTTACAAATACAATACATTATTAACATATAGACTGGATCCCAGGGTCCCCAGGCCTACGTCGTTTTAGCACGCCTCAAGTTTATATATATTATTTATGGGACTAATTCAAGACCGCTTATAAGCACCCAGACTAGTCCGAGGTTCAATCATCCTTTCAGACAGAAATATTTTTTAATGACCTTTGGTTGGCGCTACCTCTGAATCCACATTCAAGTTAGTACGCATACCGTTTAATTATATATTAGACTATTAATCTTCAAAATTTCATCTTTGTTGAAATGACGTGGGTCTAGTGGCCCTGGGATCTTGGGCTAATATTGATCGTTATCGATTTATACAAAAAAACCTTGCATAATACACAAACCATACAACTCTATTTAAATAAAGGTATAATAAATAATATTTCGTAGTTTCAACGTGCTGCCTCTTAACTTTTTGTTTTGAAACATTACTCATCCGTAGCCCACGGCCCAACGGCAGCATAGCAGCTGTGAATGGCTTGGATTATTTAATTCTTTGTTTCCGTTCATACATTTGTAAAAGCTTTTAAAATTACCGTAATTAAAACTCGTTCGTTACGGAGTTACGGTGGAAAGATTTTTTTTTTAATAATATGTAATCAATAGTAGAACTGGCTAACGGTAATTAATGCGTACGAGGTATATTTTTTAAATTCCTACAAAATTGTTTTTTCTATTTAAAGAATTATATCTCCCGCAACTTCGTAATGTCTGATGCTCTCCACTGGTCTGTTTAGCCAAACAAGTGAAGTGAGGCCAGTCGTGGCGCAGCGCCACGAGGTGTGACTATAAAACCGACTGGTTGTGGGTTCGATCCCCATTCGAGGAGATGAAATATTTACTTAAATGTATATTTCCATTTCTTCGCTCTGGTGTCGAGGTTAAGCGCGGCGTTGAGTTCTGCCACTCAACACGCAATACCTCCAGAATTCGGCACTCTGCTGTGTGCGGGATACAGCGTGAAGCTAATTATGATTGACTCCTACAAATTTTAAACCCATAAAATCATTGCTATTACTACGAAAAGAATAGCTATTACATCTAAATGATAATCCCAACATACACCTGCGCATCAATCACGTGGCCATAGTAGGTGAACCAAAAAAAACATCCTGCCCGTTCCAGAGCTTGCCTCACATAAACAAACCTCAAAAATATTAATTACTCTTTGTTAAACACTAGATACAAAATAAACGACCTCTTTCTCTCGGCCGCTGGATCTAAACAAAACAAAAAGTAATACGACCCGAAAAATCCATACAGTGTTAATTAAAAAACAGTTTGGATCCGCTCTTGGTTTGGCAGAGCCTCAATTCGAGCATTTATTTTGAATCTGGAGAATCAGAATAAGGCTTAAGCCCCGATAACCTCCCTTCAAAGTGAAATTTGTGGTGAGAACGCTCGTTCGTACTGTGTAAATCTTTTAAAGCTTTTAATTACGATAAGTGGGGGTTCGCCTCGGGCTTGCCTACATCAATCTGTTTAATGCGGAGAGATGCCTACCTGTTCGGAAACAAAACGAGACGAAACATTTTTCCGCGTCATTCATCACGTTCACGGCCCAAATCTATGGAAGGATTCAATGTCTGTGGCGCCCAGGTTTAAACCTTCTACTAAATTGAACTTTTCGATCGAAAACTCGATGTAACCTATATGCATATTTCTTACTTACATTGTAACTTTAAAAAATTAAATCAACATCACGTTGTTGTTCCGCACATAGCAGGGTAGGCAGAGGGAACTTAGTGTTAAAACACTCCGTTCCGCTTCTTCTCTAAATTCTGGAGGCATTGCGTATTGAATGGCGGAACTCAACGCTGCGCTTTGCTGCGACATCTAAGGAAAGGAATGGAAATATACATTTAAATAATTTTTTCGATTCCTTGAGTGAAGATCAAACCCACAACTGTCGCGTTACAGCCACACCCCTGCGCCACGACGGCTTCAATTATCATACCTTGTGACTTTAATAACATAATACGAGATTAAACAACGTTTTATTCTGCACAAAAAAAATAGTTAAAAGAGTATAAACGACGCGAATATAACCCAGTCGAGGGTAATGAAGATGAGGAAGCGGCTACATACATTAAGAATAGCTAATTGCGTTTTCCGACGGCACTTTATGCAAGCTTGTGATTAAAGAGGCGGCGTGTCGCAGCGAAGGTGCCCCTAAAAATAAATTCAAAGAGTGAATATTTAAATAGGGCGGCCAATGCGGCCTCACGCTCTCAAGACACTACCCGGTGGATTTTAGTGGCACGCCACACCACACTTAAATTAGCCGGACTTTTTGAAATGGCTGGTTAAATTTTAAATTAGATTAAGCCTGAGGCCACGTCGTGACACCGCAAAGAATATGAATGATGACTTGGGCTATTTGGGCCAGTGTAAAATGACCTATAGTTAGTTTCTTGTAGGTTTGGTCTTGCGATGCATTGTGTAGACCACAATTAGGGACTTAAAGCAATTTCTTAGTTCCTGCCGATATAATTGAGTCTGTATGTGAATGTTCTGAGGTGCCGTTACGCATAGTGATGCAATGTAACGGCATTTCGCGACGCATTTCCTGGTTACGATTCCCAGGTACCATAGGAATGCTTTACATCCGCTGTTTTACCAGACACTAGATATGTAGTATGTTTGTAATTCAATTTTTCTACTGAGAAAATGTTTTTAAGATATTTCTGTTATTTTTTTTTAGTCTATACTTCGCAGAATTACAGTTCAATTGAACGGATTTATATTCCGTTAGATTTTTTAAAGTAATCAATTTTTTTTAAATATTTTCTATTACAATTATATGGCTTTGGACAAAAATCATAACCAACTTGTATGAAACAAAATCTAATTAAAAGATGATGATGACATCTTTGTGTTTATTTTCAAATTAAATTTATTAATTAAATTACATTAAATTCTCTTATATTATGTAAATTTTCATGATTACCACTATTTTACGAGCATATATCGTGTATAATTGGGTTTAATTATAATAAACATCTCGTATTTTGTTTTGAGTTTTGTAGGTATTCTGCATTATTGGGTTGAACCTAGTTGTAAACCTATCGCTACTTAACTTTTTTATTTTAGATATTTGTATTGTTAGATATCAGAACTCAACACCGCCTTTTATCTAATCTATCAAAACTCATATTTTATTTCTTTCATATTTTCAAACGATTCTCGTTTGATTGAATACACTTATTGATCTCTTTGTAAATTACAATCAAAACATAAAAACAATACATCAATACGCATCCACCTTCATACAATCTGCAATCTCAACGATACATACATCACTATCATTATAAAATCTTATTAGCTGTGCGACCGTTCCGTATCTCCTTTCCTCAGCATCCCGTTGGTTTAATTCGTCCATTAACCGCCCGTATACCAGATTACATACTTCCGTTGGTGGTATTATGAAGAGACACTAATACCAATTACGTTATGGAGACGTATAAAGGGGACTTTTACTTGTTATGACTATCTTTTGTGAGTGGATTCGCTTACGTCATCCTTTTGAATGTTTTGAAGTAGAAAAATTGATCATTTAATTTTAGTGTGACACTATCTTTATTTTGGATATTCTTAAAGTAGTTGCTTTTTAGCTTCACGCTGTATCCCGCACATAACAGGATTGGCAGAGGGAATCTGGGAACCTAGTCTTAACACATTCAGTTCATCGTAAGACAATGCCGATCACCGAATTCTGGAGGCATAGCGTTATCTCTTCGATTGAGTGGCGGAACTCAAGGCCGCATTTTGTCTCGTTGTCAGAACGAGAAAATGAAAATAATACCTAAATATTTAACTTCCTCGAGCGAGTATCGAACCCACAACTTGTTGCGTTTACAGTCGCAGGACTAACCTTGTTTTTTTTATTAATGGACTAATAGTAATTTTAATACAAAATGCTACATACATCAACAAAACTTACACACCACAAACCAGCTAATCCAACCGTAAGTACCAGGGGTGCATAACAAAACAGAAGGACAACATTTAGCTTAGTTAATCAAGCCGTTGCTTATCCATACTAGTATTTATACGCCACGACATTACTCGCTTGTCCACCAGATCCCGGGATGGTGGAATTGACCAGGATTTATATGGGACAAATTATCAAGATCTTAGGCTTTGATGGGCACTTAAGTTGGTATTTCTGATAATAATATGATACTAAAGCATTTTAATAGTTATTTGTCGTATTTTCACTAGTTTTTGTTAACTATGACACTTGTGTTTCGCATTTTCCGCCGAATTCTGAAAGCATTGCGTGTTGAGTGGTGGAACTTAACGCCGCACTGTGCTACCTTATCAAATCGGGGACATAAATAAATCAAACCAAACATGAACAACATTTACTTTATTTTTTTTTAACTTAGCAAAATTATATTATATTTCACACTAAGAATAGAAAACGTAGAAAACGAGGCTGTCGTGCTGTCGAGTACAACACGCAACGCTTTAAGAATTCGGAAAGAAAGAAGATATTTCTTTCTTTACGAATTCTAAATAACATGCAATGCAATCTATAAAATAATTTTTGAATACACTTTACGTCAATCATTTGAACTTAAAAATTTAAAATCTTATTATATTCTTAACGATGATCTATCCATTTTTTATTGCCTACCTAATATGTACTGCGGAGGCATTGAGGAGGTGATACATAAAAATGATATCACCATCTAATTTATTGGCTTATTATATATACATTGTAGTTATTTTAATGCAGGTAATATGTAATGTTGTTATTCCGTCGTAGATATTAAGGTGTTGTGGGTGTAGGTTCAAATTAGCTTAATTTTTTTTTCATGTATAAACTAGTAATGACGTATTGACCTCGCGCAGTGGCAAAGCGAGAGGTTCGATCTCCGCTCAGAGGAGTGAAATTTATTACGTTTAGTTCCTCGTTTTGGTAAGAAGATAAAACACGGCGTTGAGTTCCGCCACTCAACACGCATTGCCTGTAGAATTCGGTAGAAAGTGGGGAATGGAAGTGTTTTAATGGGAACACTGTCTTAACGCTACATTTCCAGGTTCTCTTTAATTTTTAGCTTTTCCTTAACTTCTTGTCACATTTAAGACTTAATTTGAGTATTGTGTTAAAACATTTTTACTAAGTAGTCATATCAAATCGAAATGACCTCGACAAATCCCATGCCATCAAATGTCAACGACTAAACATAAAAATAACTAGCGCCAGCCGTCTACCATCACGCACATTTATGAATCATTACCCCATCATATTATTTTAGTTGCCATTTACAAACTTATTTAAGCCGTCACGCAACCAAAAAAAGCCCTTGTTTACTATAAAATTCTTCGAAACGACCATTAAATTTACAAGTCATTCGCAGTTAATTATCTGTGAAATTGGTGTTGCCATCTGCATGTTGATTGCACGCAATCACCGCAAACGAATGGGGCAACACTGAGTCACCTGTTGGCCAGGAATCCCCGGGGAGACGTTAGATACGGCCGGTTGACGAAGGAAAGTTAATCGAATCATCTCGAAATTAGCAAATCTAACAAGGGTCGTTGTTACACAACTATTCTGGGATACGATACTTGGTTAATATATTTAGTTTTGTGAACGGTGTCTTGGTGGCTGTGGTTACATCTGATAATTGTAGGTTCGAATCTGATAATTATATTTAAATGTTATATTTGAGAATTACGTTTATTAGGGACAGGACAAAAACAATATGGTTATGAAATTCCGATCCAGATTTTATATAATAGTTGCTGCCCTATTGTCAGCTTTATTAGTTTATATTAGTAAACGGAGAAATATATGTCAACACGTTAATTCCTATTGAGGACGCCCTAGCGACATAATGTACGACATGACAACGCAACTGTTGTAAGTTCGATTCCTTTAAACAGCGTTCGATTTAACGCAGTGTCCAATAAAAAAATATCAACGTCTTCTCAAATTCTGATCTGAAAATCTCAATATATATTTATAAAAACTAAAAAGTATAACCCAGCAAATCCGAAAAAACATTAAACAATATAAAGCTAAATCCAAAAGAGCCTTTAGAAAATACCTATCAAAGATCTCTACTATTGTAAGGCCTATAATACGGCCATTTCGCATTGTCACCTTGTCCTTTTAAATAGTTGCGACGCATTGCGAAACTCATTATGCATCCTTTTGTAACGCGGTAGGCGGCGTAATCTAGATAATTCCCTCGTATTCTCACGCGCGGATATTGTAGGAGAAATGAAAAGGTTGTTCAACTTGAGCTGGTCTTTTTAAGAGGTCTTTTTTGTGTTACTTTGGAGGGTAGGTGAAGATTTGTTTTGGTATGTTGAGTAATTTCGTAACTTTTTTTTAGTTTCACGCTGTATCCCGCATGTAGCAGGGTAGGCAGTAGAGGGAAACAGATAAACTAGTATTGTGACACTTTGTTCTCCATAATATAATATATAAAAAAACAATTAAAACATTTACCTAAAAATGAATTATATTTTTTGTCATCTGCTATGCTGAAATATCTTTCATTCTAATATATCTGTTATTAATATGTTTTCTTGAACAGTAAGTTATTTACGTTCCACGTTGTTTTCTCTAACGCGTACATCAGGGTAGGCAGATGGAACCTATTGTTGACAGATTCTATTCCCCACTTTCTAAATAATTTTTCTGAACAACGTATTGAGCGGCACTTTATCTTGTTACTAGAGCCGCCAAATGAAAATTATTTATTGCCTCGGTCAGGAACCAAACCCACTACGCCACGACGGTCTCATTACAAATGTGGAAAATTTTGCTGATGACATCATACTCTACACTACAATACACATAAGCATTCCTAGCTGGTATGATTCAATCACCGCCACCTACAATGCAATGCTAGTTGACGAGATTATTTTACACTGTTCGTACAAAAAATATTTTTTTTTGCTTCTTACTATATCTGGTACATAACAGAGTAGGCATAGCAAACCTGGGAACCTAATGTTAAGATAGTCTGTTCAAATTATTACACTTCCGTTCCCCAATTTAAACCGTATTCTAGAGCCACTGCGTGTTGAGTAGAGTTCTGATTGAGGAAAATGACAATATCGAAGGAACCTGTCGCGTTACTATCGCCAGCTTGCGCCCCTGCGTTATGACTTCCCACCTAAAATACATTAACAATAGCTTACTTTGTATTTAAGTATTCAATTTTGGATAAACATACATCCATTAGTTTATAACACAAAGTTTTAATAAATTAATAACATTATTAATTGACTAATGATGATAAACTCATTTACAAAGGATTATGATTAAGATGTATTAAGATTTTATTCTAAAATTTTCTTTTTTTGTACAGTAAATAACATGTACTTATTTTAAAAAACGTAACGTTACATTACATTAGAGGCTGTCCTGGCGTAGTGGCACAAGATCTGACAGAAAACCTAACGATTGCGGGTTCGATTCCCTGTTTGGGGACGGAATTATAATCATTTCCTTGCTCTGGTAACAAGACCAACTGCGACCGCAGGCCTCCACCACTCAACACGCAATGTCTCGAAAATTGGGCATTATGTGGGGAACCATGTTCCCTCTGCTTACCCTCCTATATGCGGAATACAGCGTAAAGCTATAGAAAAGCATAAAGCAATATATTTAGACACACGTACAGCCTTTGTTTTATATTATTTATTGATGATGTAATCATATTTTATATTGTTACAGATACCTACAGCGGGGATGACAATCGTCTTTTCGATTGGACAACTTTGTCGGTAAGTTTTTGTTTGGCCACATATTTTTTACTATTACATAAGCCAATTCAATGACATTACGTACTTTTTAGCTAACATTATATTAGTACGCATGTGAATGGGTGGTCCTTTAAGAAATTGTATTTATGGGTTCGATTCCCACTTGGAATTTTTATTTTGGTGTAGTTAGTCCGATGATGTATTTCTCCACCGAACATGTAATGTCTTTTTTTATGAAAGAAAACAATTTTACCATACATTCTAATAGTCTAATACCGGAAATACTTGTTGAGTTGCGACGACATTCTTATACGCTTAATGTGCAATAAATAAAAATGTGATTATAAAGAATCAAATGAAGATTCCGCCAGCTCGACAGCTGCTGGGTTCGATTTTCAAAGGAGATTGTCCACCGACTAACCATTCGCAAGCAACGCGAAGCACCTAGTGCTTGCTATTTCTTAGGGATAACATATGATCTTCCTTTTCCACATAATGTCACTGTACACGCATAAACCTCACGTTCCAAAAAAACCGCGTACACTCCCTATTAATTACCGGTGTGGAAGAGAAAATTTTGTTGCTACAGCACTACACGGATTTATTTCGCTAAAAACATTCTATTTCGTTTTTGCGTTTGATTGAAAACACTTTATCCCGCTTGTGAACGACAATATTTGGATATCCGTTCTAACTTCACATTCGTTTACAGCCAAATTGGTTGTTCCATGTAAAATGTATGGTAGCCGTACTATTATTACTGGACGTGATCAGTGCTGTGGCTTGGTATTTAAATTTACTAAAAAGAACTTGTAGAAATAAAAGTAGTTATTTACCAATAATGTTCATAAAAATAAAAAATATATAATTTATAGTAAATTTTCTAGTAAGTGCAGGGAGACATCGTGTGAATTTAAAATGATTATGTTCAAATTGTTGTCGCTTCTACGGCGTTGAGTTCTGCCACTCAACACGCAATGCCTCCAGAATTCGGCAGTAAGTGGGGAACGGAGTGCGTGTTGTCGCTTCTCCGCTCTGGTTGCCACAAAGCGGTAATGAGTTACGCCACTCGATACGCAATGTCTTTATAATTGGGAGGCAACACTAGCTTATTAGCCCATCCTGCTGCGGGATAAAGCCTGAAATTAAAAAGTGATAAAAAACACAATTTTTTAGTAATATTTAAGCAAATCTCCTGTATTCCGATGCTGTTTTGCTCGAGGTAAGGCAATCTTAGATGTACATAAAACGACAGCAACGTTTCTCGTTATCGGCGCGGCACGGCGCAAACGGCGTGGAAAATCGACGTAGTCCCGTGTCGGCCTCCATTACCGGTATTAGACTATTGGTGTACGGAGATCGCTATCAGTTGGCCCTGCCAAAGGTTTCTTTCTATCTATAAGATTGAATACGACGATGATAAGAAAATAGAGGGTAAATTATGTTATGTTGAGATGTTATTTTTGGATGGTGCTTTTTATATTTTTGGTGTTGAATTTTATTTTGTTTTTAATAAAAAATATTTATTTATTTTTAGTTTGTAGACAGTAGCGTTAAGGGTTAGGTAGGGAGTAGATGGAACCTACTTTTAAGACACTTTATTCCCAACCTTTCGCCCAATTTTTGGAGCATTGAATATTGAGTGGCGGAAATCGACGCCGCGCTTTGTCTTGTTATTAGAGTAAATGAAAATAGTAGTTCATTCATATTTACACTTGGACGCTATGTCTCTGCGGCCTCAGATTTAGAGCTTAGCTACATTTAAAAAGATTATCAATCTACTTGTATTTCATAAAACCCGCTGTTCTAGTGTAAAGTGGCGCTACCGGACATAGCTCTTTTGTTCGTACACAATATACATACGTAAACTGTATAATCGAAAATGCTTTTATTACCATTTTTGAGCAAAAATAGATTTAAATTTATTTAAATTCAATTTAGCAAATCATTCATATTAATAAAACAGTATAAAATAATCATATATTATTGTATTAAACTTTACATAATTGTATAGGGTTTACTTTGTTAAACTAACAACATTTTACTGTATGCAGTAATTTAATTTATTATAAATATTAATTTTGAGGCTATCATGCCGCAGCAGCACAGTGTCTGATTGTAGACAGGATGGTTGTGGGTTTGAATTCCACTCGAAGAAATGATTTTCATTTCCTAGGCCTGATAATATGGTCTGATCAAAAATTGAGCGGAAAGTGGGGAATGTAGTGTTTTGCCAATAGGCTTCCTCTGCCTACCCGGCTAGATGCGGTATATCGACTGTTTCTAGATTTTTCTTTGGATTTTCTTTACAAATAAATACACAAAGTTAGTTTTGTTCTCAATGAAGATTTTGTTTAAATTAGATATTCTTTCTAGAATACTGGAATCGTCTTTAATAAAAATATTTTTACTTTTATGTTTAAGCACACAACATATGAATAAAAAAAGGTTATATTTATTCTGAATATGAAAAATATTGCAGATTACTTTAACTTATACCTAATTTTAATACATTACGGGAAAGTTTTGTATTTATATATATTGTCTTAAATTGAAAAAAAAATAGCATCAAACCTATATAGTCCAGTTCAATTTTGTGTAATAAAACGCGCTACCTGAAAAGCGACACATCTATTAACTAAGAAAACTTTTCGAACAGATACCTATAGTTCCCGTTCACAATACGAGCGTCTAAAGAATAACGCCGTAATCAAACTTTACAAGAAACTTCCATCTCTTAAATGTTATATTATATACGTTTCCTCATACATAAGTACATAGGAACTTTGTATCTCTATTTCCTGATAGAATTCGTTCACCAAACGTATCCGTTGGGGGAGTTTTACCATTGTTTGTGATATCTCGACCAGAAATTATTGAGTTAAATTCGTCCGGAACCAATTCGCGGAGATGTAACGATATAAGCCGGCCGCTTTGTTCATCATTCGTTTCATCTTTATTGTTCCAACAAAAACATTTATTGCGTTGGTTGCTATTTTCTTTTTTTTTTTCTGCGAAAGGCACTTTTCCAAGCTCCGATTTCCGTTTTAATAGATCGTTTTTGATCTGTAATTACGGATTTTTTTTTATTGCTTTTCTTTCTTTTCAATTGTTGGGTATTGATCTCTGTAATGTGGTGACTCGGTGAGATTTTGCTCGAGTACGCTTGTGGTTGTAAAATCAGATCTCAGTAGGGAAATTCTTATTTTTAAAATGTTGCTTGCTAGGTTGCCTTTTATAAAAAAAACGTGATACACTAATATACTGTATTCTATTCACTAATATACTGTATCCCACACACAGCAGGGTAGGCAGAGGGAACCTAGCCTTAAGACACTCCGTTCCACACTTTCCGCCGAATCATGAAGGCACTGCGTGTTGATTGGTGGAACACAACGCAGCGCATAAAACGCGTTCGCGTAACCAAAACTAAAAAATGGAAATGTAATAATAATAAAAAAAATGGAAAAATAAATATTTAATTTCCTTGAGGATTGATTTTACCAATCCAACCCACAATCCAAACCACTGAACTCTTCAGCTTTATAATATAACTATAGATTTCTTTACACACCCGGCTCAAGAGAGCAACGTTCGGCTGACATTTTATAACGAAAAGTTCGCGTCGATGTAATCTAATAGTAGATTGAATTTCGTAACTTGCACACCGAATGACTTTAACTGAAAAAGTTTATTGCCTAATCACTATTTTTTATCTGAGTATAAAATAATTAAGCAATGAAGAATAAAAGTACACATTTTGACCTTAAAATTATTTTCTATCTTATATATTTTGTAAATTTCAAATATTTTTGGCTAATAACACGTATTTAGAAAATGTTAATTGACTCAGACAACAGATAATAATTATCGTTATCATCATCATCATGTCAGCCTTTTTACGTCCACTATTAGCACCTCAGTGTCCATAGAAAAAAAAA
Organism: Heliconius erato x Heliconius himera; assembly: GCA_013421005.1. Lineage (NCBI taxonomy): Eukaryota > Metazoa > Arthropoda > Insecta > Lepidoptera > Nymphalidae > Heliconius > Heliconius erato x Heliconius himera. The sequence continues at coordinate 71,284 of JAATLQ010009058.1, read as the reverse complement.
TATAATTGTCACAAAAATACACCTTATGAATTTCGAACCCACAACCTAAAGCTTAACAATAAAAATCAAATTTAACTATCAACACGCGACTATATAGTATACTGTAAAAGCTCTACTGTTGCCTCACTCGGTGCGCATGCGCTTGCGTGCCTCATATCTATGAGATCTCACGCCAGCTTACTTTGTTATATACGGTAAGCGCGGCCCAGTAATTAGCCCTATAAACACTACTGCGTTTTGAAATTTGTAGATTACGATGTTTTTGTACCTATTTGTTTGCTTTGTAAGGGAAATATACGGTGGAATTAAAGATTTAATTGTTAGGTTTATAATATAGTGTAATTGAAATCAATTTTTACATTAACATTTTTATATTTCTTTTACGGACATATGCACAATATTTTTTATTTATTCAAAGTGTTATTTCACAGATAAGAAAGAAAAATACTTTTTAGGAAACGTAAAAAATTTTTAACGTTACGGGATTTGAGCTAAGCGCCCTGATTGCTGAGCAGAGAACGTATGGTTTATTGGTAAAAGTGCTTGGACTGCTTTCCAAGGGGTGCGGGTTCAAGTCCATTGTTTAAATTTTTACACATTATCAATAAAAAATATATTTTAACTAACAAAACAGAGTAAAAACCGATAATCCAACTAATCTCAACTTACAACTTCGCACATATAAGTTTTAGTTTAGTTATCTTTCTAAGCCATAAGACCTCAGTCTCTTTAAAACTTCGACTGTCTAGCATTTGATATCAGTAAAACAAGTTCGAAGGTCCTCTACGTAATCTTAATCGTGTGATATCGTAAGATACTTTTGTCGCAGGATTTATCTTGAGACTGGGTAGCGTTGACTTCAGTCGCGTCACGTCCGTGAAACTTCTTTTGGCGGACTTGGAAAGTTCGGTAACTATCAAACCGCAGGATCGCATCCGCTCTCATGTTGAGATGTGGGGAGGGAGATAGAGGAAATATTTTTTGTTTGTGTCTTCACGTTGTATCCCGCATATTCCAGGAAGGATTTTTTTGTCAAAACACTCCATTTTCTGGCAGTTATAGGTTATGTACTAAGTTGCGGATACAATACAGTATTCGTGTTCCAGACGATACAACAACAAAGAACTGGAATACATAATTTAATTGATTTATAAATCACTTTTTATGTTTATAAAGCTATTATTATTTAATTATCTAATGTTTGTTTGCCTTGAAAATGTTTTTTTTTTTAATCTTACGGAATCGAACCCACGACCATCCCATTAAATAATTCTCAACTGCACTATAACGGCGTCAAAAATATTTGTACAGCAAAATTAATGGTAATAGTAAATTTAAACTGCTGTTTAAAAGTTTTAATTACCATTCACATTTATTTCAGTGTGAAACTCAGTTTTAAACTAGAGTTTTAAAAGCTGGAGCAGGCGAAAAATCTATATTTTTCGTACGTTAATTCTGAAAATTTACTTCTATTTAATATACGATGCATCTTGAATATATTGAAAACATAAAATATGCGAACAAAATTGAATATTTAAAATATAATTTATTTGGATATAGATACCTAACTTCGCTATTTTTTACGATGGTTGTGCGTTAAAATGTTATGTTTTTTTTAGCTTCACGCCGTATCCCGCAAATAACAGAGGCTTTTCATATTGAGTTTCGGAACTCAACGCCGCTCTTTGCCTCATCATCAGTCATAGTCCTCTTCAAAGCGCGTATATGACAATATTAAATATTTCATTTCCTTGAGTGGATATCGAACTCCCATCGAAGTTTACAGCCACACGCTTGTGCCCCTGTACCACGATTGCCTTATAATAATATTTTAAAACTCACTTGCAAATATAATTTTTTTATCTATTTTCATACTAGTAAAGCCTATTTATTCCTTTTAAAAGCTTAGCAAAACAAAGTTAAATTTTATAAAAGCTCATATTAATGAATAACCAATTTAAAACTATTTGTTTGGAGTAATGCGGTTTTAAATCAAATATTACGAGAATTTACATAACAACAGACAGTAGCCAAATTAACGAACTGACGTCATATTATACAAACGGAATGAACTTTGTTGTTTCTCAACATTTGTATTTTGTTGTGTTTTAGGTAGTTGCAGGTTCAAATTTTTCTTGTTAATTTTATTACGCATAAATGATATCTCATATACTATACTCTATTCCTAAAAAATCTTGTTTTGATTACCCTGTTTTTTATTTGGTGCAGCGTAAATAATAAAAAAATATCACTCTACCACCATACCTAGAAAAATTGACCTTATTTAGAAAAATTGAAGTAACATTTTTAATTATATATATACTGAATATAATAAAAAAAAAATAAGATATAATTTCATAAAAAAGATTACGCTTTTGTCGTAGCAGAGTAAAAAGAAACTAGAGTTAAACACTTCGCTCTTTACTTTTCGCCCAATTATTCAAAACATAACATTTTGTTTGGCGAAACTCAACACCGCATTCTATCTAAATTATAACTTATCATATAAAAATGTAATCCAATAAGATAATGAACCCCAATGATTAATACTTGGCTGTCTTTTTAATGAAAAATGCCCCGCCCTAAGCTGGCACTTACATTCACTTGATAGATGACGTCTCGACGGCGACACAACTTTCTTGCAGAACCAAGCGCTAATATTACTATAGAATGTCTTGTCAAGAATTCCAGAATTTCTGTTCTTTATACCGTATTTTGATAAAAGTAATGATTGAATAGGACAATTTTTATTACTGACGCTACATTAAAACTTCGAATGAGATGATTGTATTTTTTTTCCAGCTTCACGCGGTATCCCACATATAGCAGGGTAGGCACTGGTTATGGATTCGACCCTTAATTTTCAATTATTATTTATTTATTTTCATTTCTCTATTCTAGTAGGAGAAAAAGCGGCGTTAAGTTCCACTACTCAACATGCAGTATCCCATATCGCCGAAATGTTTTTCCAGTTTAATTATTTTAAGTCTATATACTTTGTTGCGTTGGATTCCTTTGACCAACATATCTGGTCTTGGGTGACCTTTTTTCGAACTTTTTATAAAAAAAATATAAAGGACTAAATTAAAATGTGTAAATATTGAATACAATCAACAAAAGGAAAGTAGGACTACATTTTTTTTAGCTTCACGCTGTATTCTGCATGTAGCAGGATAGGCAGAGGGCGCCTAGTGTTAAGACAATCCACACCCCACTTTCCGTCGATTTCTGGAGGCATTGCGTGTTGAGTGGGGAACTTAACGCCATCCTTTGTCGCTAAATCAGAGCGAAAAAATAAAAAAAAAATATTTCACTTCCTCGAGACAGAATCAAACCCAGAACCTATCGCGTTTACAGTCACACATTGTTGCCTCTGCGCCACTACTGGCTTTATACTAAGAAATAAAAACATTACTTATATAAAATATTCAGATAGTGCAACAACAAATATATATATTATAATTAAAACTCGCCTCTCAAAGCCACGTCAGCTATATCCTTTTGATTGATGACGTCGCGTCGCGCGGCGCACGTCGCACTATCCTTGCATAAGTGATGTGGGTTCCTTAACGTAATTATGTGCAGCGAAATATATTGCTGATAGCTGAGATGGATTATGGGGTTACGAGGGTAGACGTGTACTTACCGAAGTCATGGTTTGTTTCTCCATGTATTTATAAGGGGATATGTATATGTTTCTTAGTGGTTTCACGTTTTATCCCGCTTAAAGCAGAATAGGTAGAGGGGACCTAGTGTTAGGACAGTCCGTTTCTCCATTTTCCGACTAGCTTCTGAAACATTGCGTAATATGAATATTTTTGGATATATGAATTATTAAACATATTTCGGTTAAAGTAGCTATGACTAAAATAAGGCTGATAAGACTTTTAAAATTGGAAATATAATATTTAAAACTAAGGCAAAGTGGTTTTTTTAGTCTTCACATTACAGTAAACTATCATTAAATAAAACTGCTTTTCATAAATGCTTTTTAGAAAACTTATATTTTTTTTATCGCAGTGAGATTTTTATGAAATGTTTATAAATTTTAATGTCTTCTAAAAAGTATTTTTCATTTTTCAGAAAAATTTTTTTATTTATACACATTTACACACATAAATATAAAATCAGTAGATAATAATTTAATTTAGAATACATTTCACTGGCTACAATATCATGATAATCATAATAAACAACATACATACAATTATCCACAACTCTATAGAAATACGTATTCAAAAGGTATACAAATGACGCGCCAACGAAGCATCATTGAAAGGTTTTCACAAAATAATATAAGGACAAAAGAGCGAACGCCTATGCCGTTTTGATTAATAAGTGCCGTTGACATTCTAATTAACCCGGCTAAAAGTCAGCCTCTTTTGTTTTACTCCCTAAATGGGATGCTCAAATACCATCGCTGATACAGGACTACGATAGGAATTGGGGGTAACAGGAAAATATATAAATAGCTAAATATCTAAATGTCGGCCAGTCGTGGCGCAGGGGCACAAAGTGTGACTGTAAAACCGAATGATTGTGGGTTCGATCCCCACTCGAGGAGATGAAATATTTACTTAATGTTATATTTTTATTTTTTTGCTTTGTCATTTCTGTCACTCAACACACAATGCCTCCAGAATTCGGCAGAAAGTGGGGAACGGAGGGTGTTAACTAGGTTCCCTCTGCCTACCCTGCTGTGCACGGGATGCAGCGTGAAGCTGATTTATGTATTTATTTTATCTAAATATCTATATAATTTCCTGTAACTTTACATTTTCTACAGCAGTACTTCATGTTGATATATTTATATATTAAGTAAAGTATATAAGTTTTATTATATATATAAAATTAATTCAATTTAATGTAAAAAAGTTATATTTATTATAATTTAAAATTTAATTAATATAATTTCAAATTTCACGGGTATTCCACACTTCGTTGGGACAACAAAATATTGTTGTATCTCAGTGTTATATGTCAAGTCGATGTTCCTTTTCTTTTCAATTATTATTTTCCAAACGACTTCGAAGATAGAGCCCAAAGCAAATTATATATCCAAAAATTAACGTTCTACTCAGAAATAAAAAACTACATACAAATATCTCTTATCTACGTATTTATAATGTAATCTCATCTATACTTTACACAGTCAACAACCACAAGTCAACAACGCCATTAAAATTTAATCAATCCCATACCAATACTGGCAAAATGAATGCCATACAACTGACACATACATACAAACATACATACATCAAAACACGCCACATATCGGAAAAAGTGTCAAAGGCAGCCCTAGCAAAAATCTTTTTAAAGCTTATATCTTTTATACCTTCATCTGTTCGATGAATCGTCTCATACATTGAGCTTTGCAGTGAACATACAGCTTTTTCAGTATTAGTCAATACCGTATATGGTTTTGTATGAAGAACCAAGTGTTCATAATTAACAGTCACGCCTGTTGAAATTTAATTGGTTTTTTATATCGACATTGATGGTTTTTTCACCTTTTACAACGTTTATAGTACCAGGAGCTTCTCATTAGTGCGTCTGAGGTTTGTTTTTAACCCTCTACTCAAACAACGGCGTGTTTTGAATTTAATGTATCTGTGTATGTATGTTTTTGCATGGTTAGCTGTGGCATCGTAATTCCCAAACGGATGAACCGATTTTGATAGAAATTAAATAGATTTATACATTTTTATTATACCGAAAATTATCTTTATAATATTTCCTTGATGATGAAATAAATTTCCTTTCAATATTCATTGCAAATAAATACGACGTAATGTCACCTTGCAATAATATTTTTTTTTCAAAACGCGGACTTCGTTTTAGAACGACAACTACAATATAATATTTTTCTCTCTCTCATACAATATACTGACATATATTTAACTATTTTTGCAACGCATGCACTTAAATAAATTTGATAGCGTTCATTATTATTATTGTTATTCCGTTATTCAAAGCTAAGTAAGACTTAACTTACTTAAACGTAATGTTATATAGCCTATGGTACTCCTGAGAAATGAAGCTTTCATACAAAACAAAAAAGTCCAGTCGAACCAGTAAATCCAAAGATCTTAGCGTTTTACGCCCAATATTAATAACCTATCTCCAACGTCAAACTTAGATTGTTTCATATATCTATCCAATCTAGAGATTGGATAGATATATGAAACAATCTAAGATTGACGTTGGAGATAGGTTATTAATATTGGGCGGTAACAAACAAATAAATAAACTCTTCCACTTTATTAATATACGTCAATAATATATAAAAATATAAATCGAATTAAAATACTAATATATAATTCCTCAATCTATATTTAAAACGAGAGAATACAAAGTGATTTGTCACTAATCTCTCTAACTCCGCCTTAAGACTCCATCCACTCGACAAAAGCGTGAATACCTTGGATTAATTTCAAAACCATATCCATACATTCGTATTAACTGGGTCACTAGATCCCAGATTTATTTCTCACTTCATACTTCACTGGATTTAATCGCAACGCAAAGACGTAGCTTAATAACGTTTATTCGTAACGTTTGTAATGTAAATTTACATATTAAAACAAAAGCTACGGTGGAAAGCAAAGGTTTAAACTCTTAAACAATGCCCCGGCTGTATAGAGACGCCTAACCCCGTTTCCCGGGGTAAAAATATTTTTAAGCTGGCAACACCATTAGTGCAACGTTTTTCAGCGTTTAATTTAAATTTTTACTTCTATCTCTACGGTAATATTGCGATTTCAAAGTTTTGCGTGTATTTTTTTAGTGTTGTCATTTCGTGATATTACCACTTAGGTGGGTTACACTAATTTCTAGAATGGTTTAAAATAAACTTTGATTGTTTTTATGAGGACCATTTAAAAGATTTTATGTTTGTTGGATTATTTGTTATTATTTTTTTATGAAGCAAATTGGTTGAAGTCAAATGGAATTAACAAATGATTGTACACATACATTACACATTCTTAATGCCAAAGATATCTATGACCGCAAGTTTATTTACCCTACAGCCTTCCTCGACAAAGATGATGATGAGGATATATAAAAAAAATCTAATTCGACCCGGTTGTTCTTGAGATTAGCGTGTTGAACCCAACAGATTTTAGTTTTATGATATTAGTGTATATATGATTTATTTTTCAATAACAACTTTTGAAGTATGTACCATTTGGACTATTTTTTTCTATAAATTTATAACTATACATTTAATAGCTAACTAGGTCTAACCTAAATGGCTAGAAAACCATTTAGATATCTTTAAGTTTTTAATCTGCATAATTTTTATATCTAAATTGTCCCTCTTAAAGTTCGTTCTTAAATAAATGTTAAGATTATACTATATATTTTTTATTCGTAAATATTGAGTTAGCAAATTAGACACGATGTTTTAAACCAGTGTCACGTCCACATTTTTTATCTGTAAATCATTTTGACAGTTGACGTTATATTTTTTAAATAAACATGACGTATGACGTAATTTACATTTGACAGGTGGGGAATACAAAGTAGGTAAACGGAATAAAACACTTGCCTCCTTTTTAAGTCGTCGAATATTTTAATATGTATATACATTTATATACTTTGTACAAACGTATTGCCTGTTTGTCCAAAAACGACAGTTTTGAGTTCGAATCCAGTGGGGGCAATACATTTATTTGTAATTTTAGTACTCCCGATTTGTGAAGTTCTTAAAAAAAATACCGGGTACATTTAAACACCAAGTTCATCTGTCTGCTTACTTGCAGTTTAATAGTTAATAAACTATATTCTAAGTTCTTTGATTTTCACGATTATTACACATTTTAAACGAAACTATTTTAACCGATCAATCGCGTATATTTTCCACCCGTGACCACGGACTACTGCAAAGTGTTCGAAACGTCGGGTTTCCAAAAATGTGTAAAAATACAAAATATACGCGATTAATCCGGTTAAAATAGTTTCATTTAAAACCATATTCTGTTTTTATTACTAAATTTTGTATACATTTTCATAAATATGTAGAACAACGTATTAAACATTTGTCGGTACACGTTGGATACCGTCCTTGGATAAGTTTATTTAATTTATATTTTACGCTACATACAAGTGTTACTGTTGACGGTTCTAACTAGCAATTATATTTTTATTAAACAAATACATTTATAAGTTAAATTAAATAAAATATCGTTTCAAGACTGTTTGTATATAACTATATTTTTAGCATTACACTGTATCTCACATAAACCAGGGCAGACAAAGGGAACCTAGGGTTAAGTATCGTCTTAACTTAATTTTTCGAGACATTTACGTGTTAAATGTCGGAACTAACTACCCCGTGCTTTACCTACCAACATCGTGCTTTGTGTTAGAGCAAGGAGATGAAAATATATTTTACTCCCAAGAAGAAATCGAAACAGCATTATCGATACCATACATCCATCAAACACGACAATTTCATTATATATATTTACGGAACATATAAAAACACAACAAAGTCGAGTCACGTCGAAAAAGTGTTAAACTCTGTATAGCACTATGACGTCACATGACGAATGCACTTACGTACTTCAGTTTTAAACGTAAAATATTGGTCAAACGAGAAACATTTCAAATATTTATACTGTAACGTGTAATGGAGATACAGTGGAGCTATGACAATGTATCTTTATTTTAAAGACAGACCAATGCGGCCGTTGCGAGAATATATTATTATTTTTTTTAATTTATTATGAGGCCAGTCGTAACGCATTGGCACAATGTGTGATTGTAAACGCGACAGGTTGTGGGTTCTATTCCCGTTTGTGGAAATGAAATGTTTAATATTCCTTTTCTCTGCTGTCTAGGAAAAGCACGGCTTTAGGTTCCGCCACCCCCTCTGTCTGTGCTGTATGCGGGATACAGCGTGAAAAATAAAGATATATTTATTATGTTTAGAGCTCATTGTCACTGTGTGAAAAGCGTAGTACGAAGAGTCTTGACACTACGTTACACTTGCTAAAAGTATAAAACTAATAAAGCTAAAAAATATGTTAATGTTATTAGTGAAAGTAGTTTTTTAAGAAAACGAAATTTCAAATGCTATTATGAAATTTGGAACGTATCTTAAATTAACGCGTAGGTCGTAGTATCGAATCTTGTTAGATTCAGTGGCATATATTTCTATTATAATTGATTTATTTATTAATTAATTAGACATTGTAGTGGGTTAAAATTCGTCTCATGTCACTCCTGTCTCTATGTTAGGGTAAAATGAAAAACGGAGTAACTTAGTTCTGTATTTTCTTTCAGAATAATTATAAGATTATACGTATTCATAATATTAAATTACGTGCTTTCTTTAGGACGGAGTGTGTTAACACTAAAGCTTATTAATATTTTTTTATCTAAAAAAAATACCCTACAGATCTTCAAAAAAAAAACAAACAAAATAAAAAATACATTTAAAATACACGGTACGGTACACCCATACAATTTGTTGAGATTATTTTTGGTTCTTTACTGCGGGGCTCGAACTAAGGCTGTTACTGATTGACAATATCCGATTTCCTACACGGCATGTCAGAAGACGTTTTTAACCTATTTATATTGGGGATAAGCGCAATTGTTTGAAGTTTTCGTATATAATTATTTATATATATGTATTTTTTTTATTTATTAGGTAGGTTAGGTTTTTTATTTAGTAGGTACTATTTTATAGGCGTCATGGAAGAATACTTAAGAGGTACTTTTTGGAATACAGTGCTCGTCTTCAAGTCTCATTTGGGGGAATATTCATATTTATTGTATACGACAGTGAATATCTAGAAAGTTAAAGTAAAGTGTTAAGTTCCGTTACCCAACATGCTACACACATGGACTCAAATTGGCAGGCATCGAAACATTAAAATATTAAGATCTTATCCCAATAAAAATAATTAAAAAAAACTAATTAAATATCGATATTTTCGAAATATAAATTAGCTATAGTCTATCAACAATGTTTTAGTAAAATTAATGATAAAACTATAGCTTCTAGTAGTTAGATTTTTACAAGAAGGCGCTCTCTTGATTAAAGATAAAAGGCTTGTAGCCTTTACTACTGACCATATTATTAACAGGTCACCGGCCCCATTGACACTCCGGCGAAAGACATCTTCTAAATAACATCAAGTAAGAAGTGCCGTTGTGGTAGAGTTGTTAAATTCTGAATTTATACGACGGTTGTAGTTTCTTTTCTTTCATAGTTTACGTTTTATTACGCATGTAATAGGGTGAGGTCGTCGTGGCGCAGTGGCACAAAGCTTGCGACTGTAAACCAACGGTGGTAGATTCGATTCCCACTCGGGGTATGTAATATTTAATATTTTCATTTCCTCGCTCTGGTAACAAGGCTCGGTTATTAAGGTGTTGAGTCCTTTCACTAAACACTACATTAAAATTGATAAAAAATTAAAAAAAAAACCTTTGTCTTGTGTTCTATTAAATTGAAACATATACCAATAAATGGTTTTTCTCATATATATTCCATGTACAGACGGCGATCAGTTAGAATTTTATTATAAGTATAAATATTTTTTACTGACTAAACAAAATACGATACAAATTAAATCTATCGAGTTACCAACAAGCGTAAAAATAAAAGAAAATAGAAAATAAATAATAGTAAATCGTACATAATAGCTAGTTATATATTGGTTGAATTGGAGCAAACAAAATTAGACTTATTGTTCGTTCGCCACATTACAACTATCTCGGGGCCCGCCTTTCGCTTGCTTCCTCAGCGGTTTCCTGTTACGCTTTTGGTATAAGATGAGACCGTTGGCGTTTTATTAGAAATTATTAATAATATATCTTTTGTAACTTAACCCTGTATAAAATATAGAGATGTAGAATCTAGTGTCAAGACACTCCGCTTACCGATTTCCGCCATATCTTGTTAGAGCAGGGGTTCCCAACCTTTTCTTGATCAAGGACCACTTTTATATCATTCTAAGTTGCAGGGACCACTATTCATGTAGGTATAATAAAAAATAACTGTGATAATCAAACAGAAACTTCGCTTCACCATCCCCAGACATAAAACTAAAATCGTTCGCGGACCATATTTAGGCTTCTGCCACCACTGGTGGTCCGCGGACCACTGGTTGGGAACCACTGTGTTAGAGCAAGGAAAGGAGAGTAATTCATTCTCGAACCACTACGCCACGATGGATTTAAATAAATAATAAGTATTAATAATTATATATAATATTTTATCGCGCGAAATAACGTCAAGCCACTTAAATTATTGAAATTGTAATAATTTATTTCCGTGATTTCGATTTAAAAAGCGTTCATATAACCTGAAATGTATAATTTTATATTTGACTTTACATATTGTGGTATTTAAATTATTTTTAAATCCATATTACTATACCACATACATATGTAAGCCGTACAGCGGCTTAGCATGTGGCTGTCAACAACAAGACAAAGCGCGGCGTTGAGTTTCGCAACCCAATATGTTGTTTTTAACATTTGAATGCGGTAAATGGAGAACGGAGTGACTTAACACTGGATTTCTTTTTCCTACTCTATCTACTACATGCTTTTATATATCTTTTTCTTTCAGCTTCACATTGTTTCCCGCATACACGCCGTTCTCCACACTTCGCCCAATTGACATCGCGTAGAGTGGCTTTCTTCGTCCTAAATTTTTTACAATAAAAATATATATACAAAAATAAACCTTCAGAAACTCTCTCGTAAATAGAAACTCGATACACCTATATAGATAAGTATAAATTCAATTTAAATATTCTAATTAAACCTTTCACTACTGGCCAACAACACAATGCCTTACAAACTGACATTTAAGTTATCTCGATAATAAATCAGTCAGTCATCTGCTATGCCTTGAAACAAGATTGCCGTTCCGAAATAACACGATTAACCGAATGAAAGGGCCGAAAAGCAAATGTGATTACAGCGTTGACTAAAGAAATAAGTAATATTTCTTACGAGGCTGGCCTCCGTCTCTTCTTTCTTTTTGTGCTTATTGGCTAGATGTTTCTATGGATTAATGTATGGGTGATGCTGTCGTAGTTTAGTTGTGGTGTGAACGTCACGTACGGGTCGTGGATTCGATTTTAGTTTAAGTTTTCGAAGATATTTTTTTTCACTGTGTGTTTGGGAAATACGACTCGAGCGAATATCTTCTTTATTTTTATTCCTTTTTTTAGCTTCACGCTGTATCCACATATAAGGTAGATAGGTAGAAGGAACCTAACTGAAAATAGGGAACTGCGTGTCTAATCACTTAAACACGCAGTTCCCTGTCCCCCTTAATTTTCGAGACATTGTGTGTTGAGTGGCGTAGCTCAACGCCGATCTTCTCCATAACGGAGTCAGCAATATTTATTCGAGCTTTTGATTCACCGAAAATTAATAGATTCGGGCAGCACAGAATCGATTATTAAAAGAGATCATATCCAGCAGTTGTAACTGTAAAGTCGAAACGACGATAACTATTTATATACCTATTCCTATAGGAAGGACAAAATAAAAAATACCTATTAGATAATCTTATATGAAGTGCTGATAACGAAACAAAGTAGAACTAGAGGCATACTTGATCAAGCATACGTTCTTAGAGTGTTAAGCCGAGCTAATATAAAATGCTTGTGTAGACCGGTACCTATACTTGAGTGTATATTAAATTAAAATGTCACTGTCTCCTGCACGCTGTAGTAAGTTCATATAAGATATTGTTTATATAGCAGTGAGTTAAAGATGTAAGCTTTATTAATTTACATTAAGAATAAGGAAAAATTTAAATAAAAGCGATAGCGTCTGACTGCAATCGCGATGATGTGGGTTCGATGGCCATACGAAAGAATTAGTTACTTTCATTTTCGCGTACTGGTAGACGAATTGCAGCGTTGAGTTCTGTTTGTCAACTGTAACGAAGATGTTGCTACGTTCATTCTCTTATATGTTTTTAATTATTTTCATTCAGGACAAATAATGTGTTATTTACAATTTTAAGTCGTGGCGAAGAGAGGCCACTTGTGGCGCAGGGATAAAGTGTGTGTAAACGGTTGTAGTCCCCACTCGAGGAATTGAAATATTTATTTAAATTTATATTCATTCGAGGCCGGTCGTGGCTCAGCGGCACGAGGTGTGACTGCAAAACCGACTGGTTGTGGGTTCGACCCCCACTCGAGGAGATGAAATATTTACTTAAATTTATATTTCCATTTCTTCGCTCTGATGTCGAGGTTAAGCGCGGCGTTGAGTTCTGCCACTCAACACGCAATGCCTCCAGAATTCGGCAGAAAGTGGGGAACGGAGTGTCTTAACACTAGGTTCCCTCTGCCTACCCTGCTGTGTGCGGGATATAGCGTGAAGCTAATTTTTTTTTTTTATTTTTTTAAATTTATATTTCCATTTCTTCGCTCTAGTGTCGAGGCAAAGCGCGGTGTTGAGTTCCGTTACTCAACACGCAATGCCTCCAGAATTTGGTGGGAAATGTTCACTCCGTATCCGAGTGTTTTAACATTAGGTTCTCTCTACCTACTTTGTCAGGCTAAGCTGATTTATTATAATTTTTTGTTTGACAATTTAAAAATGTCAAAATCATAAAATCATTATTATTTTATGATAAAATAAAGTATTTTGTAATAAAACAGATGAAACTGTACCGTTTCCAGCAGAAAACTGATAAATCGTCGTCTACAAAGTTGTCACCCCAGGGACGTCACAGTTAGCGATAGCAAACAGCGCAAGTTTATATTTAATCTCGGTCAAACATCTGAAATGGTACTCATTTAAACTGCCTCAAGAAAAACTCTCATGAATCTGCTTATTTTCAAAGTGCTACGTAAATCACTTTAACTTTTATATTGTTGTGTGTGAATATAACCTAAAAAAAATAAGGCCAATTTTTAATCTTATTTTATTTCTCATAATATAACTACTATTAACCTGGCATCAAGACAGTCGAGGCCGTCGTAGCGTACAGTCACAATCATGTGACTGTAGTCGCGACAGTAGCGGGTTCGATTCTCACTTGGTGGCATAAAATTGTTAATATTTAGATTTCCTCGCTCTCAAAATAAATTCTTCAACCTACCAAAATAAACGAAAGAAATTATTAGTCTATATTTGCTATATTTCAACGCATAAAAACTATATACCTACCACTTGTGTTACTTTTCGTTTTTTTTTTCTTATAAATAGAGCGTCTGATTTCTACACCTCATATCCTTTTATCGAATAAAACTGAAAGTGCATAATTAAACATGCAAATGCATTCCTTTGATCTCAACAAACTTAGGATACAAAACTATTCCACAAGCCTCTTTACTACATCGGAACAAAAACTGGGTCGTCCCATTACCATACTTGATTGAGCAAGATTTTATTGATAATGATTACATTCTGGAACGCGAAAGGTTCATAAAATTTCTGCAGAATTAATATTTGAAGAAATGGTCTGGTATTTGATTGAAATAACTTTCTTTTGAACATTTATTTTGAAGTTTAAGTTAAATATTCAAGCTTCACGCTTTATCCCGCATACATGGATATGTTTAGTGACTAAAGACTTCGCTTTCTACTCAAGTTAGAAATATTGCACGTTAAGCATATATATTCAACTACACTGTACGTTTTACTAAATCTCTAATAATAACTATTTTTTTTTTGCAATGGGTTTGGATCTATAAACATTACATTTATAGACGCTCCTCCACGTCGCTACAATGACCTCAAGCTAAATATTCTAATTGTGCAAATATTTACGATAAAAATTGAAATGGTCACAAAATTTGAAAAGTACCAAAAACTCACAGAAATAATATTTGATATTCATGAGTGATCGTGAATTCTCAATTGAATAATCAAATTGGCTTTGCATGCTGAACGAAATTATAATAAAGTGGAAAAAAATCGGGATGGTTTAGACGAGCACAATTTAGAAAATATATTTTTTTTATTTTACATTTGGTATGTCACTGTCGAAATGTGAGAATTTTAAATAGTTGCTGTTTAATAGCTACACGCTGTATCTCGCATATAGCGTTAGGCTGAGGGAACCTACTGTACTTACATTCTGTTCCCTATTTTCGGCTTAATTTTCAAGACATTACGTTTTGAGTGGAACCCAACGACGTTTTATTTACTAGATTGAATATATGGAAATAAAAATTCTTCCAATTCAGAATACAACCGCAACTATTATTTTTACAGTCAGACGCTGTCCCACGATGATCATATTAACAAATACAAATATAATACGATTTTAAAAAATTTCAAACGACACACACAAAAATGAAACAAACAATATAAAACGTAAAACAATTGCTACCAATAATAAACTTCATATAAATTTAATTAATGAATCCGATAATAAAGCTGAAGTTACAAATATATATGAATCAATGTAAAGGAATGAATGGATAAGAAAGCGGATGCAGAGTGCGCAGCTCTCAACACTTATATCGCATGACTGGTTGTTCTACGGTACAGTGATTTGCAAAACGATAGATTCAATGATTCATTCGTCTGAATCAACTGAACTAACAAAGGATAAATTTAAACGGAAAGAATAATATTGAGATTGTATTGGCATGGGTGTTCGTTGTGATTAAAAATGTAAAATATGTGATTATAAATACGATTCATATTTGTTAAATCAATTTTGAATTTCAATCCTGTATAATATTGCTTATTATTAGTATATATTTTTTTTCAAGACTGTTTTAATAAAACCTAGGTATGTATATTATGTTTCCTCGAAACGTTAATAAAACCAAAGAAAAAACAAACTGGCAGTAATACCTTGGCGGGAGACGACGAACATCCGAATTTTAATTACTTATTATTTTTAAGAGGGTTGGCGTATCGCTGTCATTTTGTCAATGATATCCAACTCTTGCCAAGACTCGGGATCTGGCCGCTTATTATCACAATTCCTCTAAATTGCCGTCTAAGAGGCAAACGACAGGCCAACTAACGTCTCAGATGCGAAGATATCGTCATTTGCATAAAATGAATTCCGTACAGCATGAAGGGCGTCGTTTCAAGATATTGCCAACAAGGAGCTATTATTCTGATATATTTTAACTTATTCAGCATAATGTTTAGCAAAATTTTTATGAATATCTGTATGATGTAGCTTCTCGCAGTATGTAGCAGGTTAGTCAGAGAGAAACCTAATGTTAAGGCACTCCGCTCTCCATTTTACGCCCTATTATCAAGACATTGTGCGGTGAATGACTGGACTCTTCGCCGTGCTTTGTTATTATTTTGCGCCATTATTTAAATTAACTCATTCTGCAAAGTACGAATAGAACCCACAACCGTCGTGCTTACAATCAAACGTTAAGCTTCTGCGCTACAATGACCTCCAACAGCCTATATGAATAATAACCTCGTAAATTATATTTTCCTTCTCTCCATATTCTAATAACGTAATTTCATATTGTATTTCTTATGTTATTATTAACATAATATAATTTGCTACACAACGAATAGGTATAAAAGCGTGTTTGCGATAAATTTATCGTGTGGTCGGAATCTCGCTAAACAAAAACATTACTCCTTACACTTTAGTCGGTCGCTGTTAATCTGAGAATAATGGCTTCGGAGATTTATTGGTAACTTGAAAAAAAGAAACCCAATGTTCGCTATTGACGGCAATATCTGGTAGTAATTAAAACTTAGCGTCCTACGTCTACCTGCAACTGCATATACTTATAAATACTAATTAGAAAAGAAATTCTTTCCAACATTTTTAACTTGCCGCCTTGGAACTTCGACGGTACTGTCGCACGTTTAATTGGGAACCCTGGAGAAATTCACTTTGTTAAGAAATTTGTTTTAGCGAACAAACTGAGATTGTGGAACTTAGTTTCCATCTTCGAACGTGCATGTTCCCCGTATTATCTAACCTTAACTGAATACATTGCTGTAATTAAAATTTACAAAGACATACGTATACGTGAAAACGTTGCCGATGAGCTAAGCTCGTGCGTAAACGCGTGGGACTCCAAATTCAATCAAAACTGAACGAATTGAATACAGAATTGATAAAGCCCGCCCTAAAATGGATCATTAATTTTATCTAGGCTTCACTGTTACAGCAAGGATTTGAGATAATCTCCCGAAGATGTGATTGCGTATGGGGATACGAGCGATCCAGTAAATATTACTGACGTACAATATCTACTTTGCTTGATTATATTATTTCACGTTTCAGTTGAAATTCGGTTTCGATAAGTCACTTAATGGTGGGTACTTCTTTGTGTCTTTAATGCTTTTTTCATGAAAGTACGTTTGTAGGTTCTTAAATGTTGTTTTATGTTGAGACTTTTGAACGCTTATAATTGTTGCAAGCTTAATTTTATATCCCTGAAATATCAGAGTAGACAGAGGGAACCTGTAAAGATCCTTAGTTTCTTAGGGAGAATAAGGAGGAAATAAATGACACCTTTTGTTTTTCGCTAGAAAGGAAATGATTCCTCCATGTGGAAATCTAACCACAACCATTGCACTTACTATCAGACACTGTGCCACTTCGCAGCGACGGTTTTAAATAAAAATCAGTTGATGACGCAATACAGCTAAAGTTTATTAACTAATCCGATAGCGCTACACACAAGTGTTGTACACACAAGGAAGTCTCTAGCCTCTAGGCGCGTTAATTAAGCAAGAATGTATGTTACGTTTACTGTATTTGGGGCACTCCGCAAACTTTGAAGTCAAAATCCGAAAACTTACTTGGAAATTTGTTTTGCGTCTTCACGGATCTTCATTAGGTTTACGAGGACGAGTCCAAACTTATTACGTATGTTTGACTGGAGTGTTAGTGTTGCGGTGCCGTGACACTTCTAATCTGGCCATGTTCGAATTTCTACTAATTTCGCGTCTTGTACAGCCCGAATCGGACCAATTATAAAGCCGGGTCGTCTCAAATTTGAAGCAATTAGATGAGCCAACGAACTGTGTCGCTCTCACTCGGTTTTGTCGGCAATATAATTTATTAGGGAGGCTCAAAGTTGCCTGTTCCAACCCTTAAAGACTCGAGTGAAATTTGATTACGGATTCTCTAAACGTGTCCCCTCGCCGCACTTCAATTTTAAACGGATGAGTCCGTTCGCAGCTTAGGCCGATACATCGGATACATCATCTGTGTACTTGACTACTGACAGAACATTCATTGGTTACAAACATGATTTGACTTTATCACTTTAATCTACATTATAGATGGATAGTCAAATGATTTAATAATCTATGATCTTATTTAATTTAATTAAATCACGATTATCATAGGTATGTATATGAAAACCAAAGGACCTTTAAATGTTTGTATGTCCCTGCATTTTATGGTATCTTTAGAATCACTTATTAAAAACGCTCTATAGAGATTGTTTTTATCCTTTGAAATTCTATTAAGCCAATGTAAAATACAGGCTATACCATAGTAGTATATTTAGTATGTAGTAAGAACAGGTCGTACTATATTTTCTACAATAAATTTGAAGACATATCCTGATAGTCGATTTAATTATTCAAAATCATACAAAACACCACGACAAAATCTAAATATAAATAAATCAAATCAAATCAGCTTCACGCTGTATCCCGCACACAGCAGCGTAGGCAGAGGGAACCTAGTGTTAAGACACTGCACTCCCCACTTTCTGCCGAATTCTGGAGGCATTGCGTGTTGAGTGGCAGAACTCAACGCCGCGCTTAATCTCGACACCAGAGCGAAGAAATGGAAATATAAATTTAAGTAAATATTTAATTTCCTTGAGTGGGGATCGAACCCACAACCAGTCGGTTTTTATAGTCACACGTCGTGCCGCTGCGCCACGACTGGCCTCAAAATCTAAATATGTAATCCATAAAATTAGTATGTTATATTACCTACCTATTTAAATTTACTATATATTGTATTGTTATAAAACTTCGTAATAGTTCTCGGAGTGAAACGGAAAAGCGCAACATAGGGTCGAGTTAAAATGTCGTTTGTATCACTCATCGTAATTTAATGACAATGTCCGCTACACGAGCACGCTATACAAAGTTTAGAGTTGTCATTTATACATACATATTAGTATTTACAAGGGTATATATATTTATAGATACATGTGTATGTCTTACATACAAGAATACGGTACCCCAGTGTTAAGACTCCATTCCCCATTGGTTCAGCCATTTTCGAGAGGTGGCGGAACTTAACGCTGTGCTTTATCTGGTACCAGAAAACGAATAGAATTGATTCAACATTCAGATACTGTTTCGCTGCGCCACGACAGCCTTTAAATATTAAAACATTCTACACGAAAAATAATAGAAACGAAGAAATGTTTTAGTAATGTAGCATCCCTCATTTTACTTTAGAACATTAAAAAATTATGTTAAGAATTGAATTGAACCTAATGTTAATTTACCCCGTTCTCCCCTTTCCTTTTACATACAGAAATTAAGTTTTTAATACTAGAACCTCATCGTGTATGTTTTCTAAGCAGACTTACAGATTTTTTTACATATTACTTTATACCTATAAACAATACATTACACCATAATGTGGAAAATGAACTCCCAATCATCTTCGTCTTTATTTAAGTCCTTATAATGAAATATATTATATGTAAGTGTTTTATATAATGATATATAAATTAAAGTGAGGAACGGAAGTGTCTTAACATTAAGTTCCCAGGTTCCACTTTACCTACCCTGCTGTGTGCAGGATACTAAATGAATTTCAACATAAATAATATAATTGTAGATAGTTAGATATATAATATTGATAAGGTATATAGAAAATTGTTTCCCAGAGCTTAAACTATTCCAATAATAGAGATATAGAAAGCTCGAGATTCCGTCTTGAAAAGACATTCTTCTCTCGAATCAATTAAATTCTTTGTCGTACCTTTCCCTTTATTTTCTTAAATCGCCAGGGAGGTACATCAAAAAGCCTTTACTGGAAAGGGCCAATTAAAGGTTTTGATATTGATTCAACGAATTTTAGACGCTCTCGTAGACTTTATTGACGTTGGCCATCGATGCCGATTGCCGTTTGAAGTCACAATGTTTCCACGGTTTATATTTTGTGAAGAATAAAAATTAATTCGTATACTAAAATAGAGTATGTAATACTATATGCTGATATAAACGATAATTATAATGTAATAATTGAATGTATACTTGAATGTGCTTTTAATTTATTGAATTTATTACCTTTGATATCAAATAAGGCTTTAAGTTAATATTTTTGCTTGGTTTGTCTTTTACTGTTTAATTACACACTATTTTAGGTTGTGACAACTCACCGGGTTGAACTAGAACTTTTGTTATATTATAATAGAACACCGTACTCTGAGTACTTTAACTTACGAGATGTATTCAAGTCAAACGAAAATGGTAATAAATCAAAGCTATTTAGTACTGACAACGTTTTGTGTAGATATTTAGATTAGAAAGCGTTCGAGATGAAAACTGCCTTCTTGACTTTTGGGACAGATACATATCTTGAAGTTACCTAATAAATCATGAAAATTACTCGCAAACGAACCTCTACCTAATCAATTAATCACCAGGGATTGGCTGCTCGTGTAGTCTCGGTAATAGGGTCTCGGCGACCCGAGG
>JAATLQ010009058.1:0-50648 GCA_013421005.1 Heliconius erato x Heliconius himera | reverse complement strand
ATGTGGATTAAATAGCTCCAGCTGAATCAGTTTTTCGTAAGTTTCGTTGCGCAAAGTTTCACAATTGCAAACCGAGCCGTTATACTCCGTAGTGTGTCGCAAATCACTGTCTTTCGCTTCCACTATCAACTTTTTCGTTTGCACGGTAAGTGCTAACTTGAAGTTATTGACGCTACCACTAAATCAGGCGAGTTTACGAGTTATCTCACGAGGACTCCATCACGTCCCGGATTTCCGGAACCCTGACGTTACAATCTATTCAGGGTAACCCCTATAAAGAACCTTTGGCCTTGTTGCGTCATCAATGTTGTTTAGCACTCATAAGTTACCAACAATGGACCATTATGTTTTTGCTCCGACTAAAAGTCGCAGACCCTTGTATGATACAAAAAATAAATAGTTAACCCAATTCCATTTCATACAGCCCTCAAAATATTGTTCACGGCTTATTGTTCAAGCATATTGGCCGTTCCTGCTTTTGCAGTTCGTTAAATAAATAGGATTTTTCACCAGATATCGCATATTTTACAATTGCTCCTGAAAATTTTAAGTGCTCTGAATATCATCGACTGGAAAGCTTTCACGTTTGTATTTGCATACCGTCTTGGGACCTTCAATCGTTGCAAAATAATTTAGATACAAGTCACGTAATTGTGCTACAAATTTCAGCGAACGGAAATCTGAGGTAATTGCAGAGAAAAGTGTTTGAACATTGTTGTACTTTATTATATATTTTTTTTATATTCAGACTGTATCCCGCACATAACAGGATAGGCAGAGGAAACCTGGAAACCTAGAGTTAAGTCACTTCGTTCCCATTAAGACACATCTGTTCATTACTTTCCGCCGAATTCTGGAGGCGTTGCGTGTTGAGTGGTACATATGAATGGTACACAGACATAAGAGGGTACTCTGTCTTTGAGAAAAAATGTATTGTGATACCGGAAAACGAATCTGAGTCTCCTAGATGAGGGCCAGGTATCCAGCCTAGTGGCTAGGACCGATATCATAAATAAAGAATGAGAGAATCTTAGCCCATTAAGGGTTGTATCTTATACCTAAAACATTAATTTTATATTTTAACTTGTTTGATTTCATACAACAATAAAAAAATGTAAAACATGACAAATTTAATTAAAATAACCTACGATTTATTTAAATTTATCAACAAAAAAACTAAGTCTTATCCAAACGAACTTTATATATTTTCCTCGAAGATCAAATGGTGTAAAAGTATCATGGCAATTTATGTTAACGGCACTTAAAGGCGAACTTCGGTAAGCGGTGCGTGCCTTAGCGGTGGCGGTTTAAATTTTTATCAAATTTATCCACAAAATTGTTTTACGTCGCTGTTAGAGAGTGTCAAAGCTAATTCATTTATGATGGATTTGCTGAACACCTGCTGATATGCCCATGTTTTAATGCCCATAAAACCTGGAGGATCTTAATGGATTTTGTTTGTTGTTTTAAATCTTGTTGTTTTTTTTTCAGCGTCACGCTATATCTATGTATGTAAAGTAGTGTTAGGAAACCAGTTTTCGCCACATATTACAGGAATGAAGGAAGAAATAAGAATATTAAATATTTCATTCCCTCGACTAGGAATCGACCCCACGACCTATTCAAGTCATTTGTGTGACCCTGCGCCACGACTATACTCGACTCGACTTAAAAATATCATACAAATTATAACTAGCTAAATGGGCATTTACCTCTATAATAAGCCAGACATTTCACTGTATTCGCGATACTAAATTTTATCGTCACCCTATCCCTGGCAGACAAGCGGCGTAATCCTCTTACGTACGAACGAGATATTAAGCTATAATTATAGTGCCCCGCCACACCTTACTAACCTTTTTATTACTTATAATATTATTAAATTATTTTACTCTGGTGTCGTTTGGATGGTAATATGGATTGCTATTTGAAATTATGAGGTTTCGTTACGGCGTACAATGAGTTTTTGCGAGAGCTGATTTGAGAATTTATTCAAATTAATTTAGTTGGATATTTTTGCTTTGCAGTAATGCTACCTGGGAATCGTCATGTTGAATATATTATTATAAGTATATTATAAGTTAGCTTAGTGAAATAATTTGATATTAATTTTAGATTTATTAGATCAGGTTCACGTTTTATACCGCACAGTGTATATGTAGACAGAGGGAACCTAATGTTAAGGCAATCCGTTCCCCACTTTCCGCTAAATTCTCGAGGCATTACGTGTTGACCTTTACCTTATTACCAGAGCGAAGTGAAGATATTAAATATTTCATTACCCCAAATGCGCCACGACAGCCATAGCTATAAATATATATAAAAAAACCTAAAACATTACCTCCCACATCAATATCATCGAAAGAATATCCACAAATTGAATAAGAGAACGAAAAATGTCATCCACACATGAACATCACACGCCTATAGCCCAGCTACAATCCTCCGGCGCGTATAATACGATTCACAAACACATCTGGCAAATACGTATTATAATTTCACCAATTGTAAATATAGCTTTCAATTCGTGCCCAATATTCCACTAGCGTCATACGTTTTCGAATTATTGTTTTTTTTTCTCCACGCCCCGCTATTACATTCTTCACGTAGACTTCTGGCATCCGCGAGTTTCTTGTATACATACAAACAGATATTGTTAAAAATAGGGCAAGTGTGAGATGCGCCTATGGTGGGTTGCGTATTAATTTCACGATTGATGGTCAACGAGAAGTACGATTTGATTTAAAAGGCAAACTTAATTTTTTTAGCGGGCCCATTTTGGAAAGGAAATGCAAATTTTGTGGTGGTTTTCTTTATACAAAGTAACAATTTTTAAATTTGTTCCTTTATTATTATTGCCAAATTTCATAAATCTAGATCGGGAATACATAGTTATGCTTAAATTTTTTAAAGAATTGTTGAGAAAAATAGCCTTAACAGATGGACAGGCATGTAAGGGTTCTTTTTTCTCTCCTACTGTACGGAATCCTAAAATGTAACATTCCCTGAGGCACACTTCGATTGTCTGAACATTTTTGATGGAGTGTCTTTACGCAGTCCGTATTCTATTATTTTTGTGTCGCTAGGTATGTTTACTTATTACTATTATTATTATTCAGTTAGTAAGTGTATGATAGGAAACGTAATACTGCTTGCGTCGTTCTAGATCGTTCTCGCCTTTTCATTTATAAGATGTGAATTTTGTGTAATTAAGCTATATTTTATTATGAAAAATTAATACTTTCATCATGTTGTACTATATATAAAAGTACTTCACTTTTGTCTGCATATAATTCCTACGAATATTTTCAACTTTAAAACAAAAAAATACATGTCATACCTAAAAATCTTAAAATTAAAAATGAATTAAATCAGCTTCACGCTGTATCCCTCATACAGCAGGGTAAACAGAGGGAACCTCGTGTTAAGATACTCTGTTCCCCACATTCCATCGAATTCTGGAGGCTTTGCGTGCTGAGTGGCGGAACTCAACGCCGCGCTTTGCCTCTACACCAGAGCGAGGAAAGGAAAATATAAATGTAAAAAAATATTTCACTTTCTCGAGTGGGGATCGAACCCACAACCAGTCGATTTTACAGTCACACTCTGTGCCTCTGCGCCACGACCGGCCTTAAAAATCTTATCTAAGTTATAAACGATATCTTAGATTATAATAACAAACTCTAAAATAACATCAAACTTAAAATACAAACTATATTCAATTGACATGCATAGAAATATACAAGAAAGTTCTTTTAACCCACATACTTGGACCAGTATTTCATAAAATTTAGGTTCGAAGAGCTTTCGAATGAGCTTTGTATTGCATTTAATGACTGACCTCTCTTAACTTAGAAGGCTAACTAGTGGGATCAATTCCTATTCGGTAAAGTTTTCATCTCAATTTTACATTCATGGAACATATTTTATTTCTATATAATACTTAGATCTAGCTCAATGGAGCCTCAAAGCTTTTGAAATATTTCTATAGCGTATTACAGTACAAATGTGGTTAAGTTGTTGAATATTTTTAACGACAAATCTCAATAAGTCCAGTTGCGGCTTGGCCTATATATTATTTCTTTTATTAAAAATATTTGATACGATTTATATAACATTTATTATTATTTTTAGCTTAACGCTGTATCTTTCATATTATAGGATAGCGAAACACATAGTGTGAAGACACTCCGTTCCTTTCTCTTTCGAATTTCTCTATTGAGTGGCTAAATTGAACGCCGCTGGTTACTATACATCAGCAGTTTTAAATGTAACCTATATTTAATATAAAAATACTTTTTCAACTCTTACTAATTTTAATTAAATCCTATTATACGTAGATATGTAAAGTAAAAACAAATAGCCTATTAAATTGTAAAAATAGTCGCGCTCAGTGCTGGATACGGAGCAGTCATGTGCCAAATTTCAATTCGTTGGCATAGGTACTAGAGCAGACGACAATTCTACACTGAAGTAACTTGTCCTTAAAACGATTTAATTTTTTTAATAAATGCATAGTTTATAAAATTTGATATCTTTTCATTTTTTTTCTATAAGTAGAAGCTATCGCAAAGCAGTGAGTGAGACAGCCTCGTTTTCCCAATCTGGCAAGACGAAGCGCGGCGTTGAATTTCGCGTGGAGTACTGAGTGTCTTGACACTATTCTCTCTATCTACCTGACCATAAAGGCGAAGCGAAGCTAAAAACAAGAACAGAAGATAAACTTTGATTTATAAACTTAAAATCAATATAAAACAGAATATCATCTATCCAAGCCCCACAAAAGAGGACAGTGGACACCAAAAAGTGAAGCCAGAAATGTCTATTTAAATTTTTATACCATTCAATAACATATGCAATCTCAGTTTGAGATACGTTGAATCGTTCGTATCTTCTAGGTACATGAGAGGTAACTGTGTTTTCATAGCCGTGTTGTATGTAAATGTAATATTGTGAGTTTCACATTATTGACATTCTTTCGCTCTGATCTATAAATAACTATGAATATTTTGTCATATGTATGAACGTAATATTTTTTTCTTTATGCTTCTTGCCGCGTGCTGGGACTTTATGCTAGGACATTCTGTTCCTCACTTTCTCTCCAACTTTGGAAACTTGCGAGTGGCGGAAGTAAACGCCGTGTTTTGTCTCCCAAAACGGAGAAAAGAAAATTAATATTATTATTTTCCCGAAAGGGCTTCGAATACAGCCGACTCGTGTATAGACACTGTACAATACATCACGGCGAAGTCGACGATGACTGATTTTGGCAGAAAGAATTGTACAGAATTTGAATCTAAAACTTTCACATAAAAGTCACTGCAACAACAAAAACTTAGTTTTAATCATATCAAATTGATATAACACTTTTACACACATTTTTTTAAAAATATAACAAACAATATAAGCAAACAGCTAACATAAACAAAAAATCATTCACACGATTTGATATAGGCAGGCTACATATGGAAATGGAAAAAAAAGCTCATTCACAAATATATTTTTCCACGAATAATTACTCGCATAACACCGGCTGTGGCCTGACAGCGTGCCACCTTTTTTCCAAACATGAAACATTTACAATACCAATATTTCAAGCTTCAAATATATATCACAAAGGCTGTAAATCATACATCAGAAAGCGTATCGTCAATCTCGATGCGAAATTTACCTTTCGATTGCAGTCTGTCGGATGAAATAGTTCGACCTATATACGATTGTCTTTTTTTTTTTTTAGTAAATTCCCGTTTTTTCCCGCATTTTTCCGCAGGATAGGCAGGGTATGTAAAAAATAAATCAACTTCACGCTGTATCCCGCACACAGCAGGGTAGGCAGAGGGAACCTAGTGTTAAGACACTCCGTTCCCCACTTTCTGCCGATTTCTGGAAGCAATGCGTGTTGAGTGGCAGAACTCAACGCCGCGCTTAACCTCGACACCAGAGCGAAGAAATGGAAATATAAATTTAAGTAAATATTTCATCTCCTCGAGTGGGGATCGAACCCACAACCAGTCGGTTTTACAGTCACACCTCGTGCCACTGCGCCACCACTGGAGGCAGGGTATGTAGTGTTAAGATATTTTGTTCCTTAATTTCCGTTAAACTTGACGTTCGAGACATTGCGCGTTGAGTGGCGGAAATTAACGCCACACGTCGTCTACTGGAGCGGAAAAATGAAAATATATATATTTTTTTATAGTTATTCCCCGTAGTGAGGAACGAAAAAGTAACCGTTAAACCAAATATACGACTACGATTAAAAATAACTTGAGTTTTAATGGATGTTGGTGGTGCTGTGGAGTTTTATAGGGAGACTACAGCTTCGATCTTTTTAATATTGTAAGACAAACGTCTACTTCTAAAATCGCTACAAATGCATATTAACATTTAGAGCCGTCGTGACGCAGTGGGACAGCCTCTGACTGCAAGCGTAATGATTGTTTGTTCGTAGCCTACTCAGGGGCTGAACTATTTTTTTTAATAGCTATGGCAAGACGAAACCCGGCGTTGAAATCCACCACTCAACATATAATGTCTCCAATTCGAGTTGATAACGAGAACGCATTCCGTTTTCCGTTATCAACCCAAATGGTCATGGAACATGCCTATAAATAGATGAATTCTAATATATAAAATACGGCATATATATTTAAAGAGTGTCTTATCTCTATGTTAGTCTGCTTAGATATATATTAAGAAATAGCAACATAAATTACCATTTCAGAATAAACTCAGATTAAACGTGCCTATATACTAATTAATTTTCTACAGTACGGCATTTTCGTCATATTTCGTCATATATCCCAAATTCTATTATAAATTGTTAATATAAACTAACATTCTACTAATGTAGAGTACTTTTGAACGTTATTTAATCCCTTATTACGTATACTGAACTTCATACTTTATATTAAATCATTATAATGAGCTTTGTATCGCTGTGGAACGTATTTTAATGAATATTTCTATTTGCGTGGGTCGCAGGTTTGATTACAGCTTGGAGTAATCAGACCTAATATAATTTATAATAATGTTAACATAACTAAGACGAAGTAAACCTATTTCTTATATGCACTATTTTAAAATGTGTAATTTTTACATTCGATTATTTATTCTGCATACTTGATTTTTATTTATTAGCTATTCTTACTCAATTAATGAATTTCTGCGCTAAAGAAGGAATTATAATGAAAATAATTTTGATAGAGGCCTAAAAGCATAACTTTAGACTGTAAAGTCGATAGTTGTGAATTCAATTTCCACAGGTGGGAACAAAATTTTTAATTTTTTTTCAATCTTATAGCAACACAAATAACGGCGTTAAGTACTCCTATTTAAATCGCAATCTCGAAAATTTGACAGAAAAAGTAAAGGAATGTACTAACAGTAGCTTTTTCCGGTTTTTTAAGCATTCAGATATGCATTAATGCTATGGGAAACTTTAGATATATATTATTTTTTTCTTATAATTTCTATTATAATCACCTATTAATATTTGATCGTACAACTTCCCAGTCCATACAAAGCAGTATCAACTACACTTTAACAGTATCTTCCATTCCATGCAACCATGATAACGTAATACGTACCTACTATACCACACGATAAAAAACTTCAATTACACGACAGCACGTATGAATGGCATTTAATTTATATCTTTAGTTACTTTCTGCTTAAGAAAAACCGAACCAACTGGTTCGTTGTAGGTAATTTAGAGATGAATCACCGTCCAGGTGCGTGTGCGACGCTCCGTCTGGTATAGTGGTGGAACCAGTTTAAAGAGACGAAAGCTGCAGGCGAAAAGCTTTATATTATAAAATATTATAATATAATGAACGTATGTATGTTTGTATATATGTGATCAAGATTGGGTAATTTTGTGTAAAATGATCAGTATTTTTATTATTTTAGTAAATAAGCTTGTGTAAGGTTAGGTTAATAATTTAATTTAAAAAAAAAATGCATTTTCACGCTTTTTCCTATATGGCAAGGTAGGCAGGACTACGACTAGACTGTTAAAAAACCCTGTTCCCCATTTTTGAAGATTTTCGAATGACCTCACCGGAGGTCACGTAAGAGCATGAGGACCCGTCGTAGGGCATGTTTGAAGGGATTGATGACAGTAAACGAGGTAAAAGAGGTATGCAGAGACCGTACCGTTGGCGTTTCGACATCTATGGTTGCTCCGCTAGGGATGAAGCGTGAATCCAAATAAAAGCTTATAACTTGGAGACCAGATATATCTGTATGGGTATACAGATACTTACATCTGGTACGGTGTACAGATCAAGATAATACAAAGAATGATGTGTGTCATCTACCCGCGTGGTCGCGTTGTCGCGTACACGGAATGCTTTGTTTTTACTACACTTTTTAATTCAATGTTACATACGAGTACAACGATGCGGCGGCGGCGTGTGGAATGTGTATGTATTTTTGTATAGAAGTCTATTCTTCTTTCTGTTACATCTATATGTAACACGCGTTTAATGAGTTTGGTAGAATGTAAGAGATTGCTGACTTAACTTCTATTATTTTATCATTATGTTATTATCAGTATTTTATTATTATAATATATATGTAAGGCACTGTGGCACAATGAATTGGATCGTCTCTAACTGTGGGTTCAATTTCTACTCTGGGGAAAATAAGCATACAGTGTGAAAATAAAAATAATATTTTTTTTGAAAACAAGTACATAGATTAACCTATGCGTAATACATTCTTCTTCTATTTATTGTATAATTTATAGTTTGTAAAATCCAAACAAATTTTCAAAAATCTATATTGCAGCATATTAAAAATAAAAACAAAAAGTATATCCCCGCTATCGTTTTATAAATGAATGCGAATATTATCTAAAGTATTCAAGACGATTCATTCAATTAAAGCAAAAAACCATTCCGCGCGCGCTCATTGACAGCTCAGCTGTATGTCGCGTCCGTTCCGAGTCCCGACCGCCGACATGCTCGTGTGCTGGTTAACTAAATGTACACCTGACGCATGTGTTTTACTTTTTCTGTGCTATTATTATATTTTGTACCAATTAATATTTTTTTCTTTTAACTTTTTTTTAGTTTCACACTGTGTCCCCCATGTAGGGGAAGTGGGTAGGTGGGTAGGCTAAGTGGCGGCGCTCAACGCTGCGCTTTGCGAGAAAAGTAGTATTTGAACCCACAACCTGTCGCGTTTACTGTCACATGTTTGTGCACTTGCGCCACGACTGGTCTCAAACAAATTAATTTGTTATTGTACATAGAAACAATATGTATTTTTTGGGTTCAATTTTTTCTGCATATACCATTGTGGTTTGAGGTACCCGGGTAAAAAGGGTGATGCTGAATTTTTTTCTTTATGCACTCTTCGAGTTGGAATTGACCCCGCAAGCACCGCATTTACAGTCAACCGCCGCTATTAATATATTACCTATTATTATATAGTGGAACTTACATACTTGATAACACAAAAAAGTCGCACTTAAAAATATTAGTTTCGGAATATTACTTATGCAGATTAGATGAAACGCCCTATTTAGTTAACTCAAGGCTCAATATCTGGTAGTGACTAATATGCGTGGGTTTGACTTTGAGCTCTAAATTGCTGTACAATCTTAATCTCTTTATAATATTAGCAAAATGTTAATAACTTAAGCCTGCTAATATAATTTGTACAAACCAATTCCTTAAATGTTTTTTCTTCTGATAAAAAATCTTATAAATATTTTTTGTATATATTTATTTGTTTCTTTATATAATAATCATTTACACAGTGCTCGCAATGTGGCCTTAGGACAGCAATCTACTTACCCTATTTTTGGAACATTTGCCATAAGTGCTCCGCGTGGTGTTACTTGCTAATAATTTAATTTTACATTGGTTTAAATCGGTAAACTAGCTTAAAAATTTATATATGTATATTGATATATATTATTCATACTAAAAAAAGCTGTCACGTGATAGTGAGATTCGTCCAAGTGGGTTTCATACCAATTTTATAGTTGTAGGTCAACAGGAAGTACCTCTATAGGTTTGGATATCGCGGTATATTTCATACACAATAAGGCAGGAAGGAATAATAAATATTCGTATCGTTTGATTGCATTGACTTAAAAGTTTCATTTTTTCTATTAGTTTTATCTGTGAACCTGGATATTTGTTATAAATATCAGCTTGACATCTTCACGCGTTTTTGAGAAAAATAGACTTGACGGAAGAACAGAAAAGTTATCCTATAAAGTCTTTTTTTTACATACAAAACTGCAAAAAAAAAGCACAAATCTCTTCTTTATAATATTAGTATGGATAACTATGACAATCTTAGGAACTAGCAAAAAGGAACCTTGCATCCAGCAAAGCAATAAAGATGGCCTTGATGCTTTAAACATACAGACATACGAAATTGAATATTTCATTTAGTGAGATATAGCGATAGCGCGTCTACTGTCTACTTCGTACTGCATATGTCAACGGGTGTACGCCTGTTTACTATTTGCCTTGGGAATATGACACTTATATTAAAAACTATTCTGCGCCATTTTGAGGCCATCGTGTGATTGTAAAAGCGATGGTTGTTGGTTCGATCCTGATTCAGGGGAACGATTATATTCAAATAATTTTCCTTTCACCGCTCTGATACTTGTCTTTTTACATACATGTACATATGTGCACTAAACACGAAATTATAACATATTTTATATATAAAATAGCGGGCGCGCGCAGCTTCGCCCGCTTATTTGCACCCTTATGGGGTGAATTCAAAAAACCCATGAAACACGTGTTCAATGAAATATTTTTAAGAGTCTAAATTTCAAATTTTATAAAAATCAGTGCCGATTTAATTTTTTTTCTATACAAACTTTCAACCCCTATTTCATCCCTTTAGGGTTAAAATTCTTCAAAATCCCTTCTTAGTGGATGTCCAGATTATGAAAAGAAACATCTTCCAAATTTCACGTTTCTACCATCAGCGGTTACGGCTGTGCGTGCGTCTTACCTCAGTCAGTCAGCACAAGTCCTTTTATATATATAGATATAAGATAGATATCGAATAATTGAATTACAATAGATTTATTCATCATCTATTAGTTAACAAAACAAAAACATAACAAGCTTATTAGATCAATAAACATTTACTGTTATACACAACCAAATATTGTTTGTGAAACAATAAAAATGTAAAAGTTTCATTATTGAATTAATGATTACTACAAACGTTGTAGTTGGCTGGATTGAGTCCGTGTAGCGATGTTTCAACTACAGTTGTACTAGTAGTTGTACCATGTTTTAAATAATAGAATTTTATCTTTATCTAGTTGGTTGGACTGGACAAAATGTAACTAAATGTTTGCTTGTTTTCTTTTAAGATTGTTTTTCTATAAAAAAATTATGTTCGAGGTCCGTTTTTTTTTAATTTGGTTCATAAAATAAGCTTATGGTTTTCCGAAGTTTTGATATATCCTCAAGAAATTATTATATTATATCTTCAAGAACTTATTTTTGATTTCTTTTTCTACATTTCAATTTATTAAAGCGAAATTTTCATACATTGAATTTAGTATAAAAAATTTACATGTTTTCTACCTTTCTTCAGTTACTATAAACATTTTTTGATTTATTATCCCTTATCGCAAATCAAAAATATCTAATAATAACTCATATAAGATAACGTTATTTAGAAATTTAACCTTTATGTAACGTAACATATCCCCCATAATGTACCCAAATAATGACAATTTAGAAGATAATTCATACATATATATATATATATAAACAAGAATTTATATATGTTAATATACATTCTAACGTTCAAATAACCAACTCGAGAACAATAAACAGAAGTTTCGAAGGGCCGCTTTAAAGGGCCAAGTAATTATGGGTCATCATTGACGCCCCAACTTTGGACCAAGTTCCCTAACAATACCCTTTGCGTGTGAAACGAAACTTAAAACTTTGCAAGAATGTGCGGTCGCCCCTTCTCCCTTATGTTATTGGTTTTAACTGTGCATATAAAATGATAGATGTGGCAAATAAATTGGTTATTTAATTGTTATGTAAAGTGCGCAGCGTTAAGTTCCGCAATGTTTTGAATATTGGATAAAAATTGTGGAAGAGACGCGTGTGTTTTAAATCAAGGCCCTCTGTCTAATCTGCTAAATGCGAGGTATAGCTGGAACAAAAAAAAAATTGGCATGCTTTATTTATTAGCATAAATTACCTATTTAAAATGTTATAACATATATTAATATATATTTATAAGGTCAATATAAGAATAAATAAGGCTAGTCATGGTGCAGGGGCACAAGAGTGCGACTGTACGTGAACGTGACAGGTTGTGGGTTCAATTCCCACTCGAAGAAATGAAATATTCTAGTGACTTTTACATCTCTTCGTACTAATTCAAATGAAATCCTCGCTATATCAACGACGCAATAGCGCAGCATTGAGTTCCGTCACTCTATTCTTCCAGAATTCGTAGGAAAATGGAGAACGGAACGACTCAATGGAAACAGAGTGTCTTAACACTTGATTCCCAAGTTTCCTCTGCCCACCCTACGTGCTATTTGCGTGAAAAAAGCTGGTAAAAATATAATTAATGATTATAAGCACTTTGCAACTTACACTTTGTTAATTATAACAAACCAAATTTCAATTAAAAAAAGCTACCGTAGCTCTAAACTTGTATGAGCTGGTATCTCGTGAAACAAGTTTCAGTTAATTCGACGCCACTTCCAATACTCCTGCCAAGGGCTTTCCACACAAGTACTTAACTATATTTGGAAGTTATTTCGTTACTTTGTTGTTCGAGAGCCGCATTGTAGATGGCCCATTTCGTTTCTAATGAAATTTGCGGAATTAAAAGTCACTACATTCTATTAGTGATAACTAATGGAAGACTAACTGGAAGGTACGGAGTTTTTGTTAGGTGTTATTGGTAAGTTCTGATTTTATGGTTAGGGAAGAGCAGAGAATACGTAGAATTTAGTGTTTAATGTCGTCATATCTTCGACTATTATTTATTTATTCCATATCTGTCTTTTATTCTATGTCTAATAATAATTAGTAACTTATTTGGTGTAAATTGACAAGCTTGTACTTTTACATTTTCAATAAAAAAAAACTTTAATAATGGATTTAAAACCGTATGTATTGAAAAATATTGGAAAAAGATTCAACCCATTTTAACTTTTTTACAAATTAAATAAAAATCACAGAACCAAAATACAACACAAAAATTATAAATCAGTACATAACTATCATTTTGCACGAATAAACAGTTCTTAGATTATTTGCAAAACTATATTTCTATACTAGAATAACTGAGTTTATTTAAAATGCGAGGTGAAAATTTGAATTTAAATCTAGGGACGAATACTGTATTTATTTTATCCATACAGTTCCTTGCTCCGGTACAGGAGACCTAGTTCCATGTAGGTTAATGTTTCAACTCATTCAACATACGCTGGTAATATTAATTAAAGTATAAAAAATATTCGAAAAAACTGCGGTCATGTAATAATTTGTAGTTAAAAAACTTGTGAGAACATTTTCAGTTAAATATTTTAAATTTATACAGTTTTTGGTTTGATAGTGAGTGTACTCTCCACTTTTTTTAAAACAGAATTGATATATTGTCTGAGTATGAGGCCGTTGTGGTGCTGTGAGACAACATCAGACCGCGTTGGTTGTAGAATCAATTTCTACTCCCTGTCCCGCTCCAGCAAAAAAAGTGCGGTGTTGAGTTCCGTCATTTAACATGCAATGTTTCTAAAATTTAAGGGAAAACGAAAAACGGAGTGTCTTAACACTACGGTTTCTTTTGCTGCCCTGCTATATTCGGTACAAAGGGTAAAGCTGGATGAAATGTTGTTAGCCCTGTCATTACTTGTCATTAGTACAAAAATAACTCGCAATGTAAAAGAGTGATTCAGCATCCCTAACCCACTCCTCTATTATGTTACGGGAAACGCACGAAAAAATCAACTTTCTTTTCGTTTGGATGATGATGCAAAAAAAAATATGTTTTTTATGATTTGTTGTTATTTGTAAAAACTTTTTTCTTAGACTCAGTTCTTCCTTAAATACTTTTTTTTCACTTTTTTTTCAACGCCTAGCTTTGTCTTTCCAAAATAGGGATGTGAAGTAACTCATTTCAGTGAATGGAGGTTAAATCATCACATTTACAGGCCAACCCACTGTGCCACAAAGGCCTCAAAAGTAATAAAAATATTTTATATAACAAATAAAGAACAAACAAAAATATATTTCATTACCCCGAGTGAGAACCGAACCCACACCATCGCGTCGCGTTTATTTATAGTCGTAGGTTTTTTCC
This sequence comes from Heliconius erato x Heliconius himera, assembly GCA_013421005.1. Classification (NCBI taxonomy): domain Eukaryota; kingdom Metazoa; phylum Arthropoda; class Insecta; order Lepidoptera; family Nymphalidae; genus Heliconius; species Heliconius erato x Heliconius himera. The sequence goes on along the minus strand of JAATLQ010009058.1, from coordinate 36,317 downwards.
CTGCGCCACAGCGGCCTCTTAGATTTATTATCTAATTAATTATTTTTTGCAAAATATTTTCATTTATTTTATTATTAGATATTCATTTAATATTTAGTTAACTATGTCTACATTGTATGTCAAACATGATCATAAATAATAATAAATATTTTTCTCTTTCCAGATTTATGATTTCTTTCGATCTACAAGCAAAGTAGATAAGGTTATTGAAGATATGTAAGGTATGTTGAACTACATATATATTTTAATGAGTCCGCCGTAGTGCGATCATTTTGGGTTTGACTCGAGAGAATCAATTATTATTATTTTTCATTTCCTCGCTCTGATAACGAGACAAAGCGCGGCGTTAAGTTTCTTTATTACAAAAATAATCCTACGCCACTCAATACGCAATGCTATCGAATGAATTAATAATTCGGCAGAAATTGGGGATCGGGAGTATCTTAGTGGGAACAGTATATCTCACCAAGTTCCCTGTTTCCCTCTGCTTCCTGTGCTATGTGCGGGATACAGCGTGAAACTAAAAAAAAATTTATAACAAGCTATTATTATGTCTACTTGTAGCTATGGAATAAAATTCGGCCAACTGATTATAATTGTATCATCAGGGCACTTTGCAGTTATATGCAGCTTAGGTTGTAATGTGTTATCATCGATCTGATATCTAGCAATGCAGCCAAGATCTGAATGGTGGAACTTTTCAGAACTAACTGGTAAACCTCTCTACTCGAGTTGAGGTTCATGTAATGATACCTCCGACCATTTACAGAAATGCTTGTAATGCTTGGTACGAAAAGCGTGTTTTTTCATATATTTTTCATTCATATACTTCTATGTTATAAGCCTACTAGAGGGCGCACGCGGCTTCGCCCGCTTATTAGGAGTGAATTCTAAAAAAACTACGAAACACATGTTCAATAGAATATTTTTAACAGTCTGAATTTAAATTTTTATAAAAATCGGTGGCAATTTAAAGATTTTTCCATATAAACTTTCAACCCCTTATTTGAACCCTTAGGAGGTGAATTCTCAAAAACCATGAAACACGTATTCAATGAAATATTTTTAAGAGTCTAATTTTTTAATTTTATAAAAATCGGTACAGATTAAAAAAAAATTCCATACAAACTTTCAACCCATATTTCATCCCTTTAAAGTTAAAAATTTTCAAATTCCCTTCTTAGTGGATGTCCAGAATATGAAAATAAACATCTGCCCAAATTTCACGTTTCTACCATCAGCGGTTACAGCTCTGCGTGCGTCTTACCTCAGTCAGTCAGCACAAGTCCTTTTATATATATAGATTAGAGTAATAAAATATTATAGTCAGCTTAAAGATAAAACTATAATAATTTCTAATTCTAAGACAACGATCCTTAGATTATATAATAATAATCCTCTTTTATTTTCTCCACTTATTAAGAATTAAACTTTAATCCCTCACAGTTTGTACTTTATATTTTCTTTATCAAAAAAATCAATGTATTATAATATATTTAATAAAAAAAAATATTAAACTCCCAAATTCCTAAAGGTCAAGCCATTGAAACGATAACGTAAAAAGTATAACTGCCGAAAGGTTTAAAGAAAAAAGGTGTATTCAATCGGAATTCGGAGTCCTTTCGAGGAACACTCGGCATAATGCTGTCCATTCGTATATTTTGTCCGGCACTTAGAATAAATATTATTGATATAAAACGTACATTTATTTGAATATTATTTAAGCAGATTCATGGAATATAAAAGATAAGTGTTAGCGAGTATTTGTGGTGCTGGACTGTTGACGTTCAATTCCCACTCAGGGGCATATTAAAAATAAAAAAAAAAATGTTTTTGTTGTTGCAAATTTTGTTATACTTCCTCTTATATACTTCTTTCTCTACATCTACGTTTATCAATACCTTTATTCATGAATTCCAAAGGTTCTCTAATTCATACTGAATGTCAACTAAACTCTACCCCAGTTTTAACTTAGTATACTGAAATTTTGACTTCGTGTAGACAAACTCGATTTTTTTATAATTTGGTAGTAAGAATATATGTAATATACTCGTATGTAATATATTAAACGTCCGTTACTGATTGACACACATACAAAACTATTGGACTTAAAAATTTTAAACTTGTCATGTACGTGGGCTAGTGAGTGGAGGGAAAACTGAAGAAGAAGGGCAAAAGGTAGGACTTCTCTAATTGCCGCGGGCAAAGAGAAATAACGGAATTTTCCATTTTAGGTCTTAAAGTCTACACAAACCATGTTACGGACGAACACTAGCATATACTAAAACTTATAACATAAAAGTACTCTTGCATATTCATAAATATGCATATAAATGCTAGAAAACTCAGCAAGCTATACGTGAAGTGGTATCGCTGCGGGGCTTTAATTAATGACTATCTGGTAAGGGCTTATGAATAAACCTTGCTAAGTGTAACTGAAGGATGTCAGTTTACATACGATGCTAAGCTTATTAAATCTCGTTAAATGCTGGCGATAGGATTATTTTATATCTCATTGACTACGTTTATGTCAATTTGTTATTTTCTACCTTTGGTTAAGTGAACTCTTTTGGTATAATTTATTTTGTAGTGTAAATTCAAGTGTTGTTACATTTTGCGTTTTATGTATGGAAGTAGAAGAGGCTAGTAAAGAGATTCTTTAATTTTTCATTTCTTTTTTCATGGCACGACTCATACTCTGTTTCCGCTTTAATTTTTTTTTTAATTAGAGCATTTTACTATGTATTATTTATCAATATTTAATTTAATATTCAAAATGAAACATGGTTATACGTTATTTTATATGGTCAGCCTTAAATGAATATATAATAACTGCAAAATAAAAAAAAATCATTCACAAATCAAAACAAATAAAGAAATATAACTAACAAAAGTCAATAGCAGCGCGTGCGCGTGCGCAGTATAAGAGCATCGCATTCACGCCGGCCGGCGACCGTGAGCGAGCCTAATGCGCGGTGCATTTAATATGCTACTCACGCATTCTAGACTTATTATTGTTTTGCTTACATTTTAGATTATACTTATTTAAAAAAGGTGAACAGTGTAAGTTTATCGTGGTCTCGGTTGTGGGTTCGATTTCCCACTTGGTGGAATGATATCATTATTTTACACGATGAAAAAGTGCTATATGAATACTTCTCTTTTTAACTACATTAAATTGAATCTCTATTGGGGTAGCCAGAAAGAACGGAACGCTAAACGCCATGGTCTCTGCATACCTCTCTCATCAACCATTTTACAAATGCGTGTTCTCCAATGTTAACCGAGTTCTCCATAACTGAGCACGTTCTTCTTCATTCTCACCTTCGCTAGTACATACCATTCTGTATTAGTTACTGTGTGTATCAATCAACTTATCAATCTTAGAGCCTTATTTTACTATTTTTTTTTGCTTCACTTGATTTTTTGTATCCCGCACACAGCAGGGAAGGCAGAGGGAACTTAGTGTTAAGACACTACGTTCCCCACTTTCCGCCGATTTGGAGGCATTGCGTGTTGAATGGCAGAACTCAACGCGGTACTTTGCCTCGACACCAGAGCGAAGAAATGAAAATACAAATTTATGTAAATACTTCATCTCCTCGAGTGTGGATCGAACCCATAACCTGTCCATTTTACAGTCACACTCCGTGCCCCTGCGCCACGACTGGCCTCAACTGGTATATTTAATTTAATATTTTAAATAGATAAAATAAAAATCTTTATAAATAAATAAACCGTTATTTTTATCTGTTACAACGTTTTGAGTAGACGACTAATACATGCAGCACTACTACAACGTCTGAATAGAAATGAATGGCTTTTGTTTATGATGTAATTTGATATAATGTATGGAAAATGTATTTATAATATTATAATAATGTTACTCTTAGTAGTTTCATAGTAACTATATGAGATAATCTAAACACTATCGTAGCGAAGAGAGATTATGTTTCATTGTATTCTCGGCGGTCGTGAGTTCGATTCTTATTCGAAGGAATCGTATTCATACATAAGCATATTTGATATAATAGAATTCAAATATAAGCATACTTAAATTGTGTTCGTTTCTCATGTATAAATTGCGCTATTAAGTTCTGATACGATGTCTAAATATGTTCTAAATATGTTCTTTCACTGGATTCTTTCGGCCTTCCATATGCACAGACTAGTCGGCTCGCCACTTTTTTTTAGCGGATTTTAAAACCTAAAACGAAAATTCCTTTTTTACATTTCCGTAGATTTTTTGTTAAATCCTCTCATAGTGCACTCCGTAACCTACATGCATGCCAAAGTTCAAGTTTCTAAGTGGTTTTGTCTGTACGTTATCTGTTAATCACCTAGTAATAGAAGAATTTTTATACATAAATATGAAAATCTTAAAATTACAGTAATTTCACAAATTGCAAAATTTTGAGTTAGGTCACATTCATAGTGTGGGTGCGATATATCAATCGAAACTTTACTTTCATTAATAATATTAGTATCTCACCTTGTATAAGTCAACAAGACTGGTTACTTACCCACATTCGAGTGCATATTCCTGTTTTACACCAACACGTGGGTGAGTGCATTGCTAATTTTACTTTCTTTGACATGTTTATGATGAATGACTTATAATTTTATTTCTAGCGTTTGCAAGTTTGTTTGGACAAACTTCAAAATGTAGGAATGGAAAATCTTAGTGGTAAGAAACTCCGTTCCCCATTTTCTGCCGAATTCTCGAAGCGTTTGATGTTAAGTGGCGGATCTTAATGCTGTGTTGTGTCTTTTATCCAAGAGAAAAAAATAAATAAAAATACTTAATATTTCATTCTACCGAGTAAGAATCCAACTCACAACCGTCACGTTTACAGTCACACGCTTATGCCGTTGCGCCATGTTTTAAATATTTTTTTTCTCGTTTATTTTATTAAATGAGTCTTATAAATACTGACACAATTCGTATATAGCTATTGGCCCAAGTAGTTACTAGTTTGAATCCTGTCCAAAACAATCCAATGAATAACCTACAAAACAATCACAACTAACTAAAAATGCAAATAAGTCAGTAAATGTAAATATAACCGCAACCATCCGCGGTATCAATACATCTTATCGTGCAGCGCTGGCATATATCAGGGCCTCCATAAAAGGCTAGTCCGATAGTCGTCCAGATAAATTTTATTTATTCCTTCCATTTGCTTATCGTGGGAGAACATTTTTGATTTTAATATAAAGGGAATGAAACTACTGTCGGGTTTTAATACACCTGCTTCTAAAAGGATTATGCACATTGTATGAAATGGAAGGCTTAGGGGAGAAGAGATAGCGGATTTAAAGATCGTTTTTTTAGATGAACTTGATAAATCAAACATAGAGTTATATTAAAATGCCAGTAAATATCTTGGTAAATTTTAAAATCGTTTTCATACATATGTAAAAGAATTTGTTCAAAATGTTGGTTTATACAATACCGTTTGCACCCCTTTTACAGGAGCAGCATGTAGGGCAAAATATTTCAAACCCATACCAAAAAATCACTTTTTCATTTTTTTTTGACAAAATCTCTTTTGTTGCTAAAACTGTGCTTTCATTTAAAGTGGTGATAACAAAAACACCAAGGTTTTGCCTTCTTAGAAAAATAAATTTCTTATTCGAAAATAAGATCTTGAAATCGTAAGAATGTCGGGTACATTGTGAATAATTGACAGTAGTCTATAGACACATAGTTAAGTGGAGATCTGTTTATATTTATTTACTAGACAAAAAAAATATTACAATATTAAAATAAAAAAAAATAAATGCTACGTTCAAATTATATAAAAAATTTAAACGTAGCATTTAATAACAAACACAAAATCTAAGTTGACTTACAGTTGACGTACTAAGCAAACTTTGATTTTCATAATATATATTATTGTTTAAAACAATAATATTTAATATCCGCCATCTCTCGCAAATTGGTCCCACAAATCCTCTCAACCTCTCGAAGGTAAGGAAATAGCAAACTTTCACGATCTCACGACCGGCGCGAGCGCATTCTATTTAAATATCCAGTACTTGCCTACGGACCGACATTAGCGGTGTTAATATTTCATGAAGAACTTTAATTTTAAATTCAAAGTGGGTTTATGAACTTTAAATGATATATTGCTTCTTTAAAATTAAATATTGATTTTGATTTTAAGTTATGGAATTTAGTGCGTTAATCATACACCATCATCATCCGTATAAAACAAAAGTAATTTCACGGAGAGCAGCACCGCTAAAGATCATAAAATGAATAGAATAGATCGTTAAATTAAAAAAATATATATCAGCAAGTTAGAAAAAAATCACTGTGCCAAAATTTTATTTGTTACATAAATCTTTTTGTACTTGTGACAAGCAGCTTTACGCTCGTTCCCGAATAACAGAGTAAGCAAAATGGATGTAGTGTATGGGGCGAAAATAGTTCATTCCCCCGAGTGAGAATCGAACTCACAACCCTCATTTATACTCCTATATATAAGTAGCGCAATTTAAACGCTTTTACTTAACAAAAGCATATTTCACATAACAACGTAAATTATAAGACCGCATTCACGAAAATAATATATTCTGAATAACGTCGAACATTCTATAATACATTATAATACAACGTAATATTAAATTTATTAAGTTACAGGTAACATAACGTTCTTTGTCGATAAACTTTATCGATAACCGCAAATTCGATGCTCTCAACCACAACTCTATATAACGTGATAACGCAAATCGTATACCAGCTACATTAATCGTATGCAAAAAGTATATAATATTAAACATAAATTGTGGCCAACCAGTAATTATAGACGGCTTTATGATTTCTGTTTGTGTTATTAATAATTTTGTATAGTACTTGTATTTGGAGGGTGGTTTCCAAATGACAAATCCGTACGCTTTATTTTAAAAACGGCAAATGACGGCAAAAGTCGTAAGCTAATTTTGATTTAATATCAATTAAACTCTGAATGCCGTCTATGAGTGCAATTACTTGTATATTTTTGTATACAAACATATTTTGCTATCTTTATATGATTATCTGTTTATAAAGTTTAAGGTTTTTCTACTAGTCTACTTAAAAAAAATTGACTTACTTCCAAGCACGTGTGTTAAATTTCTTAAGTGTTTTTTTTCTTATCTAAAAATATCTGGAATACTACAAACATTATCGGGATGACCTTTTTTCATTTATATATTTATTTTCAACTAAGGAAACTGTCAAAATTTCATCATAATAAGTTTAGTGTTTTTTGAATCGTGGATGTTCACCAATTTTCACCTAAAATCAAATCAAGTCAGCTTCACGCTGTATCCCGCACACAGCAGGGAAAGCAGAGGGAACCTAGTGTTAAGACACTCCGTTCTCTACTTTCTGCCGAATTCTGGAGGTATTGCGTGTTGAGTGGCAAAGCCGCGCTTAACCTCGACACCTGAGCGAAGAAATGGAAACATACATTTAAGTAAATATTTCATCTCTTCGAGTGGGGATCGAACCCACAACCAGTCGGTTTTACAGTCACACTTCGTGCCGCTGCGCCACGACTGGCCTCAAAGTAATAATATTTTCATTTCAATTATTAAATTCTACTTCACACTTCCAAATTGAATTCCTCGAATAGAATTCCATAAATATTGCCTAATACTGTTCAAAACAATATCCATTTCCGCTTATACAAATTGATTTCTCCATATGAATCTGCATAATTGTTCAATCAAGGACGAATGATTGATTAACTTGGCAACCAGCGACACCCGCCCACTAGGAAGTTTATTTATTGACAAGAATTGTATATGCGTTGGCAAAACTCGATCTTGGTATACATACATTTGTGGTAGTACCAAGGTGACTTTGTGTATTGTTGTTTTCTAAATATCTAAGGCATATTTGAAGAATATATTTTTGGTGAATTTGGATTTTCGTATTAAGTAACACTTTGAAGTAGTCTTAAATCGCTTACAGAACTCCTTTAGTTTCTTGCTCTATTTGTATCGGAGCAAGGAAATTACATTATTGAATAATTCATTCTCCATGTTGGATGGAAATCGAACTCACAATTATGACATTTATTTTTTTACCATTGCGTCACGACGGCCTTATTCTCGAAAACTATATTTGTGGTAATACTAAGGTGACATTAAAAAAATCTAAGGAATATACTACAAACAATAATGTTTTGGTGAATTTTGGATTGATTGTTCAACATCCGTATTAAGTATCTTACTTGAGTATTATCCGTATTTGATTTAATACTGTAACAAAATGTTATGTTACAGTATTAAATCAAATTAATACTTATATTTACTTGATTAATCTTAGAAAGCAAAACAAATGATACATTTCACCCAACTTTCCCATATCTCTAGACATATCTTTAAAAGGGCATAAATAAATAAATCGTTAAATTAAACTCGTGTCCAAATCATAGCCTACTTTAGACCAAACCTGTCTATCGATTAATCGTATTGGAAAATTACGCAAACGAATCTATTCAGTTTGATTGAGGCCAGTATGTACGACGAGAATTGCCCCAATTGCCTTTGAAGATCAAGGTCTATTAAGCATTGTTCGATTTTACCATGTACTTCAGATGGATAGGACATATTTGAAGGTGTCTTCAAAATGATTAGCAGATATGTAAGCAGATCTATCACTAAGTGGTTATAACTACAAAACTTTAAGTTTCAACGTTCATTGTTAGAAGTAGAATATTATTGTTGATTATTTGAAATATTTTAAAAGTATAAGTTTTAGGCCGTCGTTGCGCAGAGACACACCATCTCACTGTCAACACGAACGTTGTTGGTGCCACTGACTCTCGGAGAATGAGTTATACTTACTCGTATTTCTCGCTTTTTCATTAAGACAAAGTCTAGCGTTGAGTATCGCCATTAAACCTGTAATATCTCGAAAATTGGGCGGAAAGCGACATCAAATGTCACAACGTCGCCTATTTGAATTTATCTAACGTTAGTACAATTCTACACCGTACTATTAGTATTCCAGTCATTAATACGTTAACAGAATGTCACGTCAAACAATTTGCACAAACTGTTGCGCAAACGAGTGACGAAAGTAGTTTGATTTGCATACATTGTTGTAATTCTAACATTTCTAGCTCTCAACCAGGATAAAGCTGTCATGGCGCAGTTGTAAAATGTCATAATGAGAGTGGTGTGTCGGGTGCAAGTCACTTGTTGAAATATTTTTTTTAGCTTTACTTTGCTTTCTGTATATCGTAAGGTAAGCAGAGGGAACCTAGTGTTAAAACGTTCCATTCAACGCTTTACACCTAATTTTCGAGATCTTGAATAGCGGAACTCGACACCGCGTTTGTTTTGTTACCTGACCGGAATAATGACTACAAAAGCTAACTGTTAGATTTACAGTCACTGATTTTATGTTCAGTCAGTAAGATCGCTAAGGTTTTAAGGGACGAATCTTATTAACATCTAATTGAAGCCAAGGCAGTTTCAAATTTTGTTAAAACTCATAGAATGTTTACTAAATACTAAGATTAGTATAGAGTGTTAAATTTATAAGGTTTCAGCGTTAAACGAAGCCCGATTAGTGCGATATTGTCTATTTATGTTGAAATTTCGACAAAATTTGTTAGGTTAGCCAACTTCGACAGACTACTGCAAAGTGTTGTAACTTTAGGTGTAGAATAAAAACGGCTAAGTGCGAGTTGGACCTGCGCACAAAGGGTTTCGTACCATTATCTATAAAAACGGCAAAAAACAACAACAACGAAAAGAATAGGCAACAGAAATACATCATCTGTGAAAATTTTGACTATCTTACCATTTCTACTATTATCGGGACCCTATTACTAGTCTTGTAAAGCTCGGCGTTGAGTTTCTCCACTTAACACGCAATGCCTCCAAAAGGCGGGAAGTGAGAAACGGAGTGTCTTAACACTAGATTCCCTCTGCCTACCCTGCTGTGTGCGGAATACAGCGTGAAGCTGATTTTTTAATTTAATTTTTATTATTAGTCTTAATAATAGGGTTCTGATTTACCGAGCTTGAATTGAAGAATGCATAACCTTTTTCATTTAACTCAAAGTGATAAAAAGAGACATGCCTCCGTATCGTATCTACAACATAAAAGTAAATAAATAAAAACAACAAGGTTATAGTTTAACTTGGGATTCCCTCCGCATACTCTGCTATATGCGGGATACAGCGTGTTACTATAAAAAAAATAAAAACAATAAGTTTATATGGCGACAGCCAACCGAGCGATTTCACGGTCGGTGTGTACGCGTCCGTAGCGGTGGCTCGGTGCCAATTTACATGTTTTTTTTTAATAACTTATATATAGTGTGGAAACAACTTTTATTACTATTACATGTGAAAGTCCTTTTTTATTTATTGAGTAGGAGTAACTACCAATAACGTGGATTGAATTCGCTTTGATAAAAATCAATATGTTTCTCAACTGTAATTTTTTTATGTTTAAATTTAAAAGGGTTTTTACGTAACCCACTGATTTACATTCGAGAGAATCGATTATATTCTTCTCCTTGTTCTGTTAAGAAGATAAAGCGCGGCGTTGAGTTCCCCACTCACTAACATATTTATGCGATGCTTTGCGATAAGAAAGCTATAAGAAAATATATATTTTTTAACATTTAAGTATCTGATCTATTGTCCTTCTATAAGCGCAATGCGCTCTAGATCACAACATAGAACGTGGTTATTTGACTAGCAACACTGTAAAATGTCTATTTTTTCAGCCTCATGCTTAATCTCGTATATAGTAGATAGATAGAACCTAGTGTGAAGATATTCGGTCTTCTACTTTCCACAATTTGAAATATTACGTATTAAGTGACGATACGCAACACCGTTTATGTAAGATATATTATAATATCATAAAAAGGTGAGGGTAATGCGATTTAACGGCAAACCGCATAGCCATTACCTTCTTGGACGAGTATTTTTTTAGGCTTCACGCTGTTTCCCGGAGGTAGCCAGAGAGAAAGAGACGCCTACCTAACGCTACGATCTTTTAGCATAAACTTTACGACCCAACCTAAAGAACTGATAGCCTTACAGCTTGCACAATCTACCTGATATATACAGTGAACCATTTCCTTAGATGAACCGTCCTAGCAAAAACAATATATAAATTAATTTCTTCATAAAACTATTAAGGAGTCTCTCTATAAGTCGGGATAGATAAGCACAGAAATTATTTCTTACGTTATTCTTAACTAAGTGTGTGAGTTTACTATATTTGGCGTTGCTTAGAGCTTTTGCGATATGGATTATCGCGAGGGACCTTTCCTGGCATCTAATGTCAAATAAAGGTTAGGTCATCATCGTTCGTACAGTACATTAGTTTCTTGTTAGGAATGTAGCTTTAATTATATTTTTGTATTACTTTCGGATATTGGAATTCCGATTTAATAAGACTTACTTTAGCTTCACGCTGTATCTCGCTCGCATGATAGAATGAGGGAACTTAAGACACATCGGTCCCCAAGCATTAGTCACAACGCAACCGTACTGCACGGTCCTGAAACCAGTATTAACCTTACCAACTAGGTGCATGGCTCCGTTCAACTACCGTTACCGTTATACCAGATTGTTCTTTCCACAGACCTGCAAATTGTGTAACCACCAATCTTTAGGCGTGTCCCCACAAAACTATGATATTAAACTTTTCAAGGGCGGATCAATAAAGCAGTTAAAAGCAATAAATCAGTTATTAATATTTAATTAAATAAAAACCAACCAAAGCAGAACCGTCGTTTTTACAGTCAGATGCTTTGCCGTTGCGCTACAACAGTTCGGACTTACAATGTGCTCACAAAATATGAAATTGTTCATACAAATCTTCCAATCTAAACTCCACTTAAAGATAACATTTTCAAATATCACTGCACTCATAGCGCATATAAAATCGGCCGTATCGCAATAAAAATGTATGTAAATTGCAGCATGAACAAGATGCATTCCTCTCGTAAAACCTGGTAGCACAATAACTGGTGGAAGTCTGCCAAACGTCATAAATGCTGGATGCAGTGGCAGCGTCTATTTGATTTAACTACTTTATTATTAAGTGGACATCGTTTATGTCGTCTCATCAAGCTTCCGAAGGAGTTCTCGTTCGAGCTGAAGGCGTTTGCAGTTAATTGGAAGAAAAGATAGTTTTGTAGATTATTTAAAAAATATATAAAGATAAAAATATATAAGATATATATTTAAAATCCTTTCGATTTTTACCTTGCTTAAAGTAATAACTACGTACACACTTTTTTTAGCACAGTGTTGCTCCATACTTAGTAAAGAAAGAAGGCTTTTTTAGAAACTTATAAAGAAATGAACGTAGAGTAGAATGCTTAGCAATCAGAGCGCCTGGACAGTTTCCAAAAAACACGGGTTCAAGTCCCGTTGCTATGTTTTAATTTTTATGCGTTTTTTTTTAAATCTTTACTAAAAAGTGAATACACGTACAGTTGTTAACAAATTATTGACTGGTTATGTTAAACGAATTAAAATAAAATAACATTCTGTAACTGAGACCAGTCGTGGCGTAGGATCACAAAGTGTGTCTGTAAACGCAAATGGTTGTAGGTTACTTTGCTCTGGTATCAAGACAAAGCGCGACGTTGAGTACCGCCACTTAAGACGTTATGCCTACAGAATTCGGCGGAAATTGAGAAACGGTATGTCTTAACACTAACTTCCCTATGCTTACCCTACTGTGTGCGGTATACAAGGTGAAGTTGTTTTTATTGTGTAATTGTTATTATATTATATTCAATCGCATCAGCTGAAGCATTATCATAAATAAAGAACTTTGAAACTTTGTAAATTACAGCATCAGAAAGTTGAGCTTCACGCTCATTTCCGAGAACTACGTCTATTCCATACATAGTTTATCTGGACGAAGTCTTACACTGCCCTTAACTTCATAGTATATTATGTTTTCTTTCGAAGCAAAATTTCCAATTACTACTTAGACAAATATTTTATTTCTATAAAAATATTCTTTTAAAATTCTGAACCAATATAGAAATATATACTTATATGCTTCTTTTATGTAAACTTGCTTTAAATAATCTTACCTAAAATTATATTTAATTGATTTAAGATTTTTTTTCGCCGCAATAGACAGAATATGTATTGAGGCAAGTCATGGCGTAGGGACAAAAAAGTACGACTGTAACGTGATCGTTGTGGGTTCAAAGTTCAAAGTCCAACTTGAAGAAATTAACTAATTCATTATTTTCTTTTTCTTGCTGTGGTAACGAGGCAACACATAATGCCTCAAGAAATAAGCGGAAAGTGGGAAACAGAAGTACCCAGTACCCTAATGAGAACAGAGTGTCTTGACACTAGATCCCCGTGTTCCCTTTGCCTACCCTACTATGTGCAGGATCGCTGTATCCTTGAAGCTAAAAAAAAACAAGATATATAAAAAGATATAACTGTGAAGTTATACAAATAAACAAAATGACATTAGAATACATCGATTATCTCGTTAGCACGTGGGCATCACTATCGCAGCTGATTTACAGTGACGTTCGTCGTGAGTTATCGATATCGACTCGCGTTTCTCGATTGCATCGGGTTTTGTTGTAATGGCGTGAATATTTTAGCTTATTATTTGCATTTTAATATCGATATCGAATTCATGGAATATTTTATTCTTTGTAATATATTTTGTTTTTTGTGTTCACTCAAATATGTTTATGGAAAACCCAATTTTTTATCATATCATAAATTAAGTACGTATTTTTTTTAGTTTAAGCATTTATTTATATGTAATAATATTAAATCTTTTCGAAAAAATCATTTCGAAAGAGGAGGTCTTCGCGTCGTGGCGCAGGGACTACAAGCTTGCTACTGTAAACGTAACGATTGTGGGTTTGATTCTGACTTAGTGAAATTCAATATTTAATATTTTAATTTGGATTGAATTCCGTCAATCAACAATCACAATACCCCTAAAATTCTGCTGAAAGTGGGGAGCGGAGTGTCGCAGCTCTGAGCTCCCTCTGTCTACCCTTCTACATACGGGATAAAGCGTGAAGCTAAAAAAAAAAGTAATACTAAATAAAAAGATAGATAAGATAGAGAAGATACATTTATGGATATTAAATGTATCTAATCCATAAAATGTACACTTCCATTTTAATCTCAATTAACAAATAAAAGCTTAATACTCAGTAGAATAATAATAACTTAGATTACTTGCTTTGAAAGTGTATATTAGCAGTCTTAATAAAATAAACAGTAGCCCGTACCGTACTATCTGAGCGAAACCAGACGCAGGTGAGATTATGTAATGAACTCAACGCTGTATAGAGCACGTATAATATGTAGACGGTTATTTATATGTGGAAAAGCTTGGGATTCTTCTTTAAATACTTTTATTTTTTTCAATATGTAAGAAATTCTGAATTCTGATATTGTTTCGAGATCAATTTTGATTTTTTTTTAAATTTCTAAATACAAATGAAAGATATTTACCTGTAGAGTAAGAAATGTAGTGTAATTTAGTGTATTGTTGTTTTAATAATTTAATTAATTTTAATAAACTTTTTACTTAGTATTTAAAAATTATTTACATATCGGAAACGGAAGTGTCTTAACTCTAGGTTCCCAGGTTCTCTCTGACTACTCTGCTATGTTCAGAATACAGTATGAAAATACCTATATCACTTCTATTGTGGTTTGCATCTCTTTCATAATCGTACCTGTAGTAATGCAGGAGTTTGAACATGTAAAGTGCATTTCATAGCGTGAGTGTTACTATTAGCAAAGCGATTTGTGTACTTACATAAAAACGTATGACGTATATTTTTCACTTCTATCAACAATTTTATAACTTAATAGAATACAAAAACTATAGCACTATATCCCGCCCATAGCAGAGTATGCTGAAGGAACCTAGGAACCTAATGTCACGACACTCCGTCCCTCAATTTTCGCCGAATTCTGGAGGCATTGCGTATTGAGTGGCAGAACTTAACGCTGCGTTTTTGTATCGCTGCCGGAGCAATGACAAGAGAACATTAAATAATTCACTATCACGTGTGAGAATCGTAGGCACAACCTGTCGCGTTTGTGTAGGACTGGTCCTACACATGATCTCCTGCGATACGAGTACTATATATATTACTTCCATGTTAGAGGCCAGCCGTATTTGATGCGGCGCATATTAAAAGCGTCTATTCAAAATTCCCTTTTATGAGGAAGTGATCATCCAAAAAAGCACTTTTAGTATTTATTGTAAAGAATTAATGGGCGAAACATTAAAACAAAATTTCATAACAGATAAAAGGTAAACCCTTTCCATACAATTTCGTGCATTCTATAAACTGCACTTACATTAAACAAGTATAAAAACAAGCTTTGAAAAGTCAAAAAAAGTTGAAAAAAAAAAACTCCAAAAAACGTAGTGCATTGAAAAAGCCCTAACGCGCGTAAAAAGGGTTTACTTTTATCTTAGACGTTGAATTAATATTAGTAAGACGCTTTATATTATACGATCCTGGCTGTCAAAACTACATGTACAACGAAACTTCACTTAAATAATTTACCTAGTATAACATTTCTGGGTTCGATTCCTACTCGAAGGAGTATTTTCTTTGTTCTTTGCCTCGCTCTGCTAAGAAGGTCAATCGCGACGTTGAATTCCGCAGCTCTATACGCAATGTTTCGAAAACTGACTGAGAAACGGAATAATAATACAAAAAAAACACATTAAAATCACTCTAACACGCGCAAAAGGCACCCAAACTTCCATCTTAGATGCCGTAATAACATAAGCAAGACTCGATCTGCATATTGTCATCGACTATCTCGCTATTATCCCGTACCAGCTGTCAAAACCGTTGCACGACGACGCTCGCTGAATGTATAACGATATTTTGACGTGGCTGCGGCCTCTGCACCAGACAGCGGGGAATACGGAACGTACGGGATGGGTGGGTATATGCATAAAATTTTGAAACCACCGAGTTTTAAATGGCGTATGATATAAGCTATAATACCAGAGGATAGAGTTCAGATAATAGAATGACTGAATGATCCAAAAGAAACAAAGGCAGGCTCTCGTTTTAAAAGAGATGGAAAATGTAAAAGGCTATAAAAGGAATATGCAAGGCATATGCAAATTACGCTTTGTCTGATGTGAAATGTTAATAAACTCATATAGAAATGCTTCTAAATTATGCCCGGGGTGTTTTGTGCGTGGAGTTCGTACTCGATTTTGAGATATAGGTTCAATATAAATAAACTACTTATTTTGGTTTTAATATCTACGATAATTTGACATATCATATACCAAATATATTTGGTATCATATACCAAAAATTTAGTAGAGGTCAGGGGCACAAAGTGTAACTGTAAAATCGATTAGTTATGGGTTCGATTCCCACTCAGGGAAGTGAAATATTTATTTACCTACCTTGCTGTGTGCGGGATACAGCGTGAAGCTGATTTTTATAATTTTACATATTTTGTTAGTAAAGATGGATATTTGTTTGAGATTACTATGCAGTTTAATAATATAAGCATATTTTTTGTAATTCCAAGGTATAGCATTCATAAAGTGATCCCGGGCGGTGCGTGGGAAATGTAGTGCCTCAAATCTAGGTTTCAAATGCCTTATGTGTTATATGCGGGATACAGCGTGAAGGCAAAAAAAAGTTGACGAAATATTTTACCGATCATATTTTATGCGCGGCTTTGCTCGCTTCAACAAACAATTATTTATTTACAAATCTAGATTACATTCATGTAGAACCGATGTTAATAAAACACAATAAATGTTGAGAAATGTTTGCCAAAATACAATAATGTAAACTGCATTAAAATCAGTTTAGCCGTTTTTGAGATTAGCGTGCACAAACGCACAGACAAACTGACAAATAGAGAAAAATGTTATAAATCATATAATCATTTTTCTCATACATTTTTCATATGCAGACAACAGGTGGTTACAATTTTTACTAAATGTAAAGATAACATGCTTTCTGTTATTGTATCATATAGCAAAAGAATTTATTATAAAGAGTTAAGATCGCAACGCTATGTATACTTTTGCATATTTTATTTGACATACGTTTATCAGTTGTTCTTTCCATTCGATCTTTATATCGTACAAGATGAATTCTAAAACTTTGTAAGAGAAAACGATATCATTTTTTTTTCAGGATTCCGCTGTATCCCGTATATATTAATAATAGGGCAGAGGGAACCTAGTGTTAAGGTACTCCGTCTTACCCTA
The DNA here is from genome assembly GCA_013421005.1 of Heliconius erato x Heliconius himera. Taxonomy (NCBI): domain Eukaryota; kingdom Metazoa; phylum Arthropoda; class Insecta; order Lepidoptera; family Nymphalidae; genus Heliconius; species Heliconius erato x Heliconius himera. The sequence continues at coordinate 19,060 of JAATLQ010009058.1, read as the reverse complement.
TTTAATATTTTATTTTCCATAAAATTTTCTTAAAAATGCGTTTTGAGTGACGGTGAACTCAACGCCGCGCTTTTACTGGAGTATTTTTTTAAAATATTTTCCTAGAAAATGACAATAATTCATACCTCCGAGTAGCAATCGAACCCACAACCGTCGCGCTTACAATTATACACTGTGACACAGTGCCACAAAGAAATTAAATTAAAACTTACATTTATATATCTATTTACGAAATTTTTAATTGTTTTAATTGAATGTGATATTATTTTAGCGAATCCGTTCTGAACGATAGCCCCGCCGGATATTGGAGCGTCGTGTCGGCGTGTAAATTAAAAATTCCGAAAGAGACTGTATTATGTTTTCATGTTTATTTTGTGCACTAAGCTACGTTCTAAGAGAAAACAACGAATGAAATAGGTAACTTACCGTTCTTTATAGTCAAAGCTATCTTCACTCATTATCTCGATGAAAATATTTTAGATAAAACCTTTTATAGTTTTACTTACGGCGTTGTAAAAACGAAATTACAATATTTTGCTGTGGTTTAATTTTTTCGTAAAAACAAAATATGAAGCTCCAAAGACAATGCGATGTTTGTGGGTTTACTTTACTTGGGGAAATGAATTGCTTTTATCTTCCTTTACTGGCAAGACGAAGCGCGGCGTTGAGTTTCGTCACCTAACCTGTATTCTGCTTCAGTAGATGCTCTGTCACGATCACTATTCTAATATAATCTAAGAATTGAAATGGCTTACTCAGCCACAAAACTTCGTTCTCCCTTTACCGTTAATTTAAACCATCTGAACATCTCACGTTAAACGTGAGAGTTGTGGGTTCGATACCTACTTGTGGAAATGAGAACTTTCATGATTATTATGATATTTTCAATTTTAGGTTTCGTAAAATTGAAAATATCACTCATAATAGGATAGACAGAGAAAACTTAGTGTTGAGGTACGCCATTCTCGATTTTCTACTCAAATTTGAAACATTTGCTTCGAGTGGTGCCTTTAATTTACGTTTGGTTAATTTTGGTCACCAAAGCAGAAAAACCCACAACCACAAAGTTCGATTTCTAAATAAATATATCGGACAGACATCAAGAAACATAGCATATATTTATATTGTAATACCATTACAAATTCTTGTACGCTATCCACGGCTCTTGGCAAGTAATATTTCACCGTCAGCCGTGCTAGTGCTTCTATTTATTCTGGTACTACGTAGCTCGCAAGCCCGCGGTGGCCGGCGCCCTAATGTCCGAACTATTGATATGGTAAAGCTACACTACTCGATAGTGTAATACGTATATATTGAAATATTGTGGGACTTGAAATATTTTTGGATGAAAATGAATGGTATTTTTTAGTGATAGTGGAATTCTGATATTTTTAGTTGATTGTTTTTTGCTTTTGTTTGACATTGATGCTTAAATCTATTTTTGTAATATAGTTCACTTCACCTACTTTTTTTGACCTGCGGATTTGCCCGCATGTTTCAATGAATAACTTTTAAACACAAAAAATGTCATCCACACCATCTGAATACATGGCACTCCACTACTGTACGGTTTTGTAGGAACTTCCTTCCACGCGCCACGCAACTGTGAAAATGGGCCTATTTGCGTCGGTGTTTCCAGGTCGATACCACATAGGTACCTTTAAAAAGCGCGTCTATCTCCACCTTAAAGGCCAGCAACGCACCTGTATCTCTTCTGGTATTGGTGTCATGGTCGGCGGTCGGTGATCACTTATCATCAGGTGACCAGCACATTTGCCTTGTCTTTTCCATAAAAAAAAACTACTAGTTGACTGACTGACTGCATGTAGTAGGTTAAAGGAAATAATTGACGTGATGTTGGTGGTGGTAGGCAAAGGAAACCTAGTGTTAAGACACGTTCCCCACTTTCTTTCTTGAGGTATTGCGTGTTGAGTGGCTCAACGCCGCGCTTTGCCTCGACACCGGAGCGAAGAAATGGAATTATAAATTTAAGTAAATATTTCATATCTTCGAGTGGGGATCGAACCCACAACCAGTCGATTTTACAATCACACTTCATGCCATTGCCCCACGACAGGACTCAACATAGTAATATTAGTAAAGAAGTACAAATGTAAGAAAATCAACCACAACGAAACTAGCATCTTAAATTTCTTAATAAAAACGTTCATAAGCTTAGCTAGTAAAACGGTCTTTTCCCCTTAAATAGAATAGCAAAGTGAAATAAAATGATATCCATTACAGATTTTATCTGGCACTATTATCCTTTATCCTTTGGCTGTATCTTGAGAGAGGAGAATGCCTCAGCTTTAACTATAAACCGTTTCGTAAAGATGTCTTCGGCTCCATTAGACAGCATCCAGCTTTGTCTGGGTGCCTTTGTTCGAACCAATTAGTAGTGAGTTAGAATACCTTGCTTCTACTATTATTGCTTAATAGATTATGGCTTACCCGACTCCTTTGCTTTATCTTAAGCTTGGCTGGAATTTGAAATTCACTTGTCTATTTCTCTGGTCGTAAGTAATACTTATTACTTAGAGTCACTTTTAATTGAATAGTAGAATAGAATGTTTATTAAAACTTGTGTAATGGATTAAATTAAATTAAATGTTTATTATTTTATTTAGCCTCACGCTGTGTCCCGCCCATAGCAGAGTAGCCTGTGGGAACCTATTTTAAAACGCTCCTATCCCATTAAGATATTTCTATTACCTATTTTCCGCTGAATTCTGGAGTGTATCATGATAGACATCAACGCCGCGCTTTGTCTCGTTACAAGAGCAAGAAAATATAAATATTAATTATTACATTTCCTCCAGTATGAATCGATACCAAAATCAGTCGCGCTTACAGACGCACACTTATGCCTCTACGCCACGACTGGCTTTAATTTTTTTTTTGCTCTGGTAGACGAACCACGGCGTTGAGTTTTATCACTCATCAGTCATCACGCATTATCTCAAGAATTAGACGGTTGGGGAACGAAGTGTCTTAATATTAAATTTCTCCTGATTAACCTGCTTTGCGGGAAAAAGCGGGAAGTTGCTTGTATTATATTTAGTGACGTGACGGGCAAGGAACTCATTGCTGTTCTATATTCAACCGAACCAATAAAACAAACAAATATTCCGTTAGGGGAAATGGTTGTAGCATTCTTGGAATCATGCTAAAGTTCCGCTTATATTGAGCATCTGTGCTTTAGATACTAAGTTGTTTTCTTAAAACTTTTCCATCTTTTGATTCAATAAAACAAAACGAAACAGTATAATATCTTTACTTTATAACTTATTAAAACCTTTATAGTGTTACGCGACGTTTATGGATTTAATTATGAACCGGGAGAATTAATTATTTAATTTCCATAAAAATTGGGTAAAAGATAGGGAACGTAGTGTTTTAACACTAGGTTCCCTTAACCTACCCTGCTGCGTGAAAAAAAGCGTATAGCTGTTTAATTTTCATATAACTTATAATAAATGACATACAAACAATTATGTTTCGTCTTTAAACCATATTCTCAGTACAGATCATTTTTCATGTCTCCCGTTGACTCACGTATGCGTGTGAAGCGAAACGTATTCATACGTAAGATTACGAGAGAAGTGATTAGCCTAACTGCGGTATTAATAGCTCATTTGGTTGATATTTGGTCGCTTGTCTCGTACACGGTTGGCTGGTTGAGTGTTTATAACGAAATTTTATTATGGAACGTTTCTCATATGAATGAACATGGTAACTTTCAATTCGATGGTTTTACTTTGTAGAGTCGCTTTAAGATTTTTGTTGAAGGGAATTAATTATGTTTGTGTATTTGTTTGATGGGACAAAGGTTAAAAGTTGAAATTTCGAAGCCTTCATGGCGCAGTAGGACGCGTCTGACTGAGCTGTGGGTTCGATTTTCACTCGTATGAATGATTACTTATTGAAATTATTGTCATTTTCCAGCTCTACTTAGTAGACTAGAAAGTCAACGCCGCGGTTTGTGATCATCTCAGAGCGAAGAAGTAAAAATATAGAATAATTCTAATGAGAATCGAGCCCATCATCAATATTATAAAAGTACTACAAATTGACTACTATTTTGATATTATTTTATATTTGCTTTGTCTCCTGCACTTGTGGTTATACTGATATAGTAGAGTACTTTAAAATATTACATGTTTTTTTTTTCATTCATAGATCTAATAATTTGTTTAAAGAAGAAATAAATATTTCCACAAAAACTGTTTAAACTGAATAAATCTTTTTGTAAGGAATGTTACGAATTTTGCTTTAGCGTAATTTGTGTTATTTCGGATTTTTTTATAAACATAAGTTTATTATATTAAGTAAACATAAGTTTATAAAAAAATCCGAAATAACACAAATTACCCTAAAGCAAAATTCATAACATTCCTTACAAAAAGATTTATTCAGTATTTGTAATTATTCGCATGTGAAACTGAGCCTTCCTTTGTGACTCTCAACTAGGATATTCTAGCATTAAACAAAGCATTTCTGAGCTTGCCTAATTAGACTTGAAATTCTAAGAACTTCTGGTACACGACTTCAAGGTGACCAAAAGAGACTTATTATTATCATACATATTCATACATGTTACAGACATACATACGAGTAATGTAAATGAGGGTAGTCGTGGCACAAGACTAGGATTTTAAACGTGACAGGTTGTTGGTTCGATTCCCGCTAGAGAAAATTAAATATTTGATATATTAATTTCTTCGCTCTGTTAACGAGGCATAGAGCAACGTTATATTCCGCCACTCAATGCTTTCAGAATTCGACGCAAAGTAGGAGATGGAAGTGTTTTGATGAGAACGAAGTGTCTTAACAATAGTTTCCTAGAATTCCTCTGCCTACATACACTGTACGTGTGCTTAATACAACGTTAAGCTAAAAAAACAAAGTTTTTTTTATTGTTATATAATTATTAGTTTAGTATTAGTGCTGTTTATATCGCAGTGTGAAAAAGAAATAAAAAAACATCGTTTTTGTTCAAAGAGTTTATATCTATTCTAAAATTACGCATTTATATATTCTATATACTACATAAATTATGTATTTATGTTGCAGCATCTCTAAAGATATATGTAATAGCATCTCTAAAGATCTTGTTGACTTTATTTAACTTAGTCTCAACTTCATGTTAATATAATAATGTTGTTGAATCTAAACCTAGTATTTTGAAAGTAATGAGCTGAAACATTTGCTTTTCATGACAAAATATATTTAGAAGAAATCTAATTATATTGTTCACGATCTTGTAAAAACGAGAAAGAAATTCATAATATTTTTTTTTTAATATAATATTAAAATCTTTTATATTTTTTAAAGTAGTTTACAATGAAATGTTGTTAATATGACGAAAGGTGATAAGAAGGTATTTATAAGTTTACATTCCGGTCAATAAAGGGTAGATAGAGGGAACCTAGTATTAATTTTTCATTCGGCATTTAACACCGCTCTTTATGTTGTAATCAAAACAAGGAAATAAATGCCGAAGTGAGAATAAAACCCATAACGTGTCGTTTTTACAGACAGTCTCAACGACGACTATATCGATTTTTTTTCTAGCGTAATAAAGAATAGTGACGCGTTATTTTTTAGACGCACATACTCTCAATTAATAAAATATGAAAAATATATCACAAAATTACATACAAAAAAAATGCATTTAGTGAAGAACTGTAAATCTAGTTCATACACTATTAAAAGCCTGGACCAGTAGCGTGTATGCGCGCTACCGAACTGAACAAAAAGGTGCGGACACGTCCGAACTCCACGTGAGTTATAGTCGCCTGGTACCGCTGCGTGATATTTTTAACGAAAGTCATAAATGAAATTTATGTTAAGGACGTATGTACCGTACTGTCGGTAGTAGGTACGTATATAATAAAGTTGTGTGCGTTAAGTGTTTTTTTTTATTTATATAGTGAACTTAGCTGTTACACGCGGATCCGCTCGTGTGGTCAAATGAAGTGATTTAGACTTGTGTCATGACACATTGTGCCCTTAAGTGCCCGTAGTACCTCTGACCTTAAGTACAGCGTCTTACATAAAAACAATAAACGCTATGCATATAGCTTACAACGTAGCTGGTGCACAACGCTAACAACATATTACATGTAGGTTCTTCTTTCCTAAGTGTGAAATAAAACTTTAAAAATGTTAAAAATACATGTAAACTCTGTTAACGGCCGCAAGCCTAGGCTTGAGTCCCGTGGGGGGTGCCCTTGCCGCCGATGACGTCATACAACATTCATACATTGAATGTATTAATCTGTTGGCAAATGCTAATAAAAGTATTATAGGTGGTAATAAAACTTTTAAATTCTTAAACAAATATATTGCACATTCAAAACCAAAAAAATAAACAATAAAAAGAAACATTCTTTCACATTTTACAAAGTATAAAACTACGTTAGAATAACACAAAATAAAACTAAAACACACACGTATCAAATGTTTAAAGTCATCAGTTTAGTGTTTTAGCAGCATTTGAGACTGTGGCGTGGCGCTCCTAGTTGGAATTACAGCTACAACAATACAATATAGCTGGGTGATCCCAGAGGAACGAACGTATTGTCTCTCGCTACCCTGCCATTGAATTAAGGGAAAATAAAAATAGTAAAGATATAGATAGGTACCGTATGAGATTTAGTTTCTTTTTATATGAAGTTTTGGATAGTTATAGATTTTGAAGATATAAATAAAGAAATAAATCAGCTTCACGCTGTATCCCGCACACAGCAGGGTAGGCAAAGGGAACCTAGTGTTAAGACGCTCCATTCCCCGCTTTCTGCCGAATTATGGAAGCATTGCGTGATAAATGGCAGAACTCAACGCCGCGCTTGTCCTCGACACCATAGTGAAGAAAATGGAAATATAAATTTAAGTAAATATTTCATCTCCTCGAGTGGAGATCGAACCCACAACCAGTCGGTTTTACAGTCACACTTTGTGCCCCTGCGCTACGGCTGGCCTATGAAGAGATAATTTTTATGAAATATTGTTTAGCTTGCATTTGAATTTTATTTTGTAGTTTATTTCATACAAAATAAGTATATGAGCTCATAAACCTAATTTGTCTAGTTTGATAAATTATACTTTCCGATGACCTACAATCCTGAAGTTGGTACTTAACTCTCGATACGAATTCGCGTTCCTTTTATTGACGAACGGCCAAAGTAAAAAAAAACTAAAAAAAATTGCTACAAGTTTAATTTATAAAATATAAATAAAGGTTTAGTATTAAAGAGAACAGACGGAGTGTCTTAACAATCAATAGGTTTCCTCTGCTGTACTCGTATGCGAAATATAGCAAGAAAGTAAAAAAAATCTGAATATTATATATTATAATATAATATATAATATAAATGGTTAAATAACATTTAACCATGTAATTTTAAATTATATTGTTTAACTAAGATCTCGTCATATTCCACTTTGCCCCGAAGCTACTGTCGTGTACATTCTTGTCATATATTGTAGTAAACGAGCTAAAGGGCAAACAGAATGCTTTTATATGAATAAATCTATTTAAAACTGTATAAAATATAGAAAATGAAACTTATATTTCAAGTATTATTGTAATTTAAGAAATTATTGTGGGCGTTTTATTTTGTTTTATGTGTTTTATTAATGTATCTGTTTTTGAAGTATAAGGACATTGTTATTAATTTTGTTCCGTATTGACATCGTGGACGTGGAAGATTTTTTCGTTTGAAATGCTTTTTCGGAATATAAATATTTTTTAATATTAATAATATTTTTGCTTATGAAATTATCGCAAGCAATACAGAATTATTTGTCTATATTTAACGGAAAGTGGCATAATTTTTCGAAATCGACTTATTCGAAAAAAATGTGAAATTCAAAACTGAATTTTATTTGGCCAGCGAAAAGAACAAGAGAGTGCTCTGTTGTAATTTTTTATCTGCCAAAGCCCGAAATATAGTACGTGTTACAAAGAAACCGCATAATATAATCTACAGACGCCTCTTAGTTCTTCCATAATTTGGCTTCAGAAATAAAATAAATAAAAAAAATACTAACATTGTCTTGAATAGAAATCGAACCCATTATCGTCGCGTGTAATCCTTATCCCATAACAGGTATCAATAAACATAATATTCAATAAATAACAATAAACTTCAATAGTTTTTCTCAAATCCAACCAAAAATGTACCCTTGTAATAAATAGCCAGACATATTCACGTCAGCTACAAAGCTCCGGTTTTAGTTTGCTGCTATCGAGCTTACAAAGTGAACTCGATATTAACAAATATCCTTTGATTTGTAAATGCGTTATTTGAAACACTTTGTTTAGATTAATCGTATTGTATTGTATTGTGGAATTTGATGAACGAACTTCAAATGAGAGGCCAGTCATGGCGCAGCGGCACGAAGTGGGACTGTAAAACCGACTGATTGTGGGTTCGATCCCCACTCGAGGAGATGAAATATTAACTTAAACCATTTCTTCGCTCTGGTGTCGAGGTTGAGCGCGGCGTTAAGTTCTGCCACTCAACACGCAATGCCTCCAGAATTCTGCAGAAAGTGGGGAACGGAGTGTCTTAACGCTAGGTTCCCTCTGCCTACCCAGCTGTGTGCGGGATACAACGTGAAACTGATTTAATTTAATTTTTTAACCTCAAATGTTTTTGTTTTTTTGTTTGTTTTTGTAACGCATATCGGTTTTTTTTTAATTAAATATAATCGATTATTTCAATTATATAAATCATTAAAACACATTTATGTACACATACTCTTACTATTAATTTATAATTTATACCGAGGCTTAAAAATGTACTTCAAAATCTTACAAATATTATGTATGTATACGATCCGGTTACACCCCTTGGCGAAGTCGTATTCAACATATCACATCAAGTCAAAGACTGCTTTGGTACCTCCTATCAATAAAATAATGTAATTTTGGATAAAAAGCCTTAAAGGCTCGGCTATTGAGCTATACAATGGTAAAATAAACACTTAGTTGAGTTCCACCACTCAACACGAAAATGTCCCGAACATTTGACGGAAAGTGGGAAACGGAGTATTTAAACACTAAGTCATATCCGTCTACTCGGCTTTGCGGGAAAAATCAAGAAGCTTAAAACTCAATATTACGATTTGTAACAATTTTTGCATTACTTATTTAGAAAACGTATAAAAATCTGAACGTAGCGGGACTCGAACCCGCGCCTCCTGGTAACCGACCTGGTCGGTTATAAGTATTTTTCTTTCCTAAGTGTGAATTAACACTTTAAACATGTTAAAAAATATATATTTTCCTATAATATCCAAAATATCCAAAATGGTGGTCTGAGAAAAGCCAGGCAACATGAATAATAAAACTGATCTTCGCTATTAAATATTCACATTTATCGTGCCAATTTGACACAATGTTTTATTTATTATTTTGTTTTTTGTTACAGAGGACTGATGTTGAAGCGTTTCTGTCAATGGTGAGTTAAAAGGAAACATATTTTTTGTAATTGTAGTAAATGTATGGTAAATATTATAGTTTTAGCTTTGAAATGTGAATTAAAAATGCTTAGGTACTAGTCCTTCTAAAAAATCTATTTACACACGTTTCCACTCAAATTACATTTTCGATATTATCTACTACACACTGCCCCCAATAAAATTGGAAACATAAAAACGCACTAAATTCGCGCATATTTTAATATTAGGAAATTATTTATTAGAAAAGATTTTGGTTTTACGACTCCTCAGAATGTCAGCGAGGGCCAACTCATAAAGCGGAATTGTCAATATAGTGACATCTGTCCGTGGACCGTCCCAAACAATCGCTCAAAGCAAATTACGTATCTTCCACGTTAGACTGAAGGGACGGTTCCATAAAGGACGACATTCCTCAGGATAAAATCCCGTCTTTATAGCACTCCGAAAACCTATCGGAACGCCCAAACTCCGAAATCTACAGCTAATTATTCGAAGCTATTCCATTCGTTGTAACGCGAAAAGTTTTTGTATCTTCTGAAATTTATCAATTACAAAGGACTACGCCATTCCCGAGCAGTCTAAAGTGGGACGTAAAATAAAATAGGTTGCTTTGTTTCTTTATATCAAAGTTTTGAAAACGCTGCTTAGACCCATTCGAGTTTATACTGCTTCTTGCGAGAGCGCGGCCTTTTTGGTGATTTCTTTTATTAATTCTCGTCTTGGTCACGCGCCGAGGTAGGCTGAATAATAAACTGTGAAACAAAGGGAATGGAAGGAAGTTCGGAATAATATTTACGCTGGACCCTCGACCGACGGAAACCGAACGTCGGGTGTAAATTCGCCGGTTTTTCCCCGGTTTTTTTAACAGTTTTCAGGATTTCCCTTCCAACTCGCTTACACGAGTTAGGAGTTTTGGTTCTTGACACGACTAAATCTTTCTATTGTCCCTGTTTAAAATTTATTATAATGTTTAACAATGTAAATTACAATGAAAGTGGTGGAATGATACAAGATTTTAGTGCTTTTAAAAATTGTAATTGAAAAAAATATATAATTTTTGTTTAATTTAGGTTCTTTTATGTAAGAGTTATATGTAGATAGATACCACTTGAGTTTATGAAATTATTTGGTTACTGGAAATTTTTTTTAAAACAAAATTTAATTATTTAGGTAATATTGTTTTTTTTTAGAATATTACGTCGAAAAAACTCAAGTTTTTCTGCTAAACCGGCAAAATAAATTCAGTACAAAACAAAATTAAGTAAAAAACATAAAAAAAACTTTTTTAGAAAACGTATAAAAGTTTGTACGTGGAGGCGACTCTTGGAATTAGCTCAACATCTTGCGCCTCTTAGAAAGTATTTTTCTTTCTCGAAACACTTTAAAAAAGAAAAAAAAATATTAAATATTTTTCAAAGATATATACCCGTATTCCAATATAAGATAACAACAACGAACGCACACAAATAACTGAAAGACATTCTCGACACTCGATGTTTGTCAGTACTCGATCCCACCCCACCCCTTATTTACTCTCTCTTAAAAACTCATCCTCCACTAAAGAGAATCATCAGACATCTGGGAAAGCGTCGAGCGACACTAAAAACATTGCTTATAACATATTCATATTATTTCAGTGTTTCAAGCATCTTCTAATAGGGTGCGTAACGAGGCATATTCTTGAACTTAAATGAAAGTGTAAAGTGTCCCCTTTTAATTATTTTCAAGTACCAAAGTTGTTTTTAGGTTTTAATGTTATAAAAGAAACGATATTAAAATGTCCTCATTAAGGAAGTTTAAGGTTAGTTTTCATATTCGTTTTTTATGGCAGTGATCCAGAAACCACTCTCTTCCTCCTTTTCTCAATTCAACACCGCCTTTTATAATAATTCGTTTCTTCTAGTAACAATCGAACCTACAACCGCCGGAAATACAATCCGACGCTGCGCCATAACGGGCTTAATTGCCACGACCAAAATGTCTTTTTTTAATATGAGAAACAAAGGGAATGGAAGGCCATTGTGGCATGTGTTGGTTGTGGATTCGAGATATTAATTACTTACTTAACCCTCTTTTAGCGAACCAAGATACAGAAACAAGTTCTGCGCAATGATTGGATTTGGTGCGAAAAGCGGAGAACAACGTGCCATGACACTAACTTACCTCTGCCCATTCTGCTATACTTTATTTATATCAAATTAAAACTGTTAATCTAAAATTAACTTAACACGACAAACGCTCGTATCTAATTTTTGGTTAACACCACTACGTACAAAATGCACATGTTATCGCTTGATGAATGGAGGACCACCGTCCAGATAACCGCGATAGGGGAACTAATCTGTCTGAGTAATTTACGTAACACGTATAATTAGAGTTATCAACCCTCTTGTGGTCTTTTATATTTAATGTTTCATTTAAAATCTTAGGTTCAATACAGTTTTAGCTTAAGTTTTTAGCGATAAGGCCGCCTTTTTGTACTTCGTTATATGTTTCTTTTAATGTGATATTATGGGTTTACTTTTGGTGTACAATAAAGGGTATTTTACATACTGCTACAATTTGCGTGTGTTAAGATATTCGAACCCTTGATTCCGTAATATGTAGGTGTCTAGCTCTTTTTTTCGCTTTACGCTGTATTTCTCATGTAGCAGGATAGGCACAGGGAGCTTAGTGCTAAGACATTCCGATCCACACTTTTAGCTGATTTATTCAGGCATTGCGTACTGAATGGTGGATTACAACACCGCGCTTTTCCTTGACACCAAGCGAAAAAATTAAAATATTTTATATCCTCGAGTGAGAATCGAACCTTCGCGTTTACAATCACTCGCTTGTGCTCCTGCGCCTCTACGGGTCCCTATATGCTGCTCCCTAATATATGTAACATTATGTAGAAGAGACATTTAATACAATTATATCACTGTTTCTCAACTTTAAACAGCTTAGTAAAATTGATTATTTCCATAATATGTGTAACGTCAGCTTGAACTTCATATCGACTCGAATTCGTATGACTTTGAGCTCAGAACGCTTGGATGGTTTTGAGCTACTTTAATATGTTTTCTAAGCTTTAGTGTAAAAATACCATTTTGAAGTTATAATAATATCAAAAAAAAGAAATTTCATTGTTGATAATATTATTCTAACAAAATTTATACGAACAAAATTTAATTTAACAAAACGTCTAAACAAGCAGTAAATGAGCACGGGGTGCACTCGACACTTCACCAGGATTCTCATTACATTGACTAAACGCCTTTAACGAAGTGTCTTTGCGAAGTTAAATTCGTAACTCTGTCAGTACTACTGTTGTCAGTTCCACTATTTACTTTTTTTTTTAATTTCACGCTGTATCTCGCACATAGCGGGGTAGGCAGAGGAAACCTGGGAACCTAGCTTTAAGACACTTTCATTCTTCATTTTCTGCCGAATACTCGAGGCATTGCGTGTTAATGATGGAACTCAAGTCACGCTATGCCTCGTTACCAAAATCAGAAAATAAAAATATAAAATATTCCGTTTCTCCGAGTGAGAAAAGAATCGGCGGCCTTAAATTTATCTATATATTTTTATTTATTTTTTTAAGTTTTTTTTTATGCTGTATCGCTTATAGCGAAGTAGGCAGATGGAGATTTCGTTGTTGTTGAATGGCGGAACTCAACGCCGCGCTTCGTCTTGTTACTACAGCGGGAAAATGAAAATAATTAATTCCCAATTTACGCTCAGACGCTCTGCCGCTGCGCACGACGTCATCAGTATTTTTATATATAAAGGAACACGAGTACAGCGAATTTATCAACCATGACAAGATTTACAAAAACCAGTTAAAATTATCCTTTTTGGAGCACAATTTTAAATTTCATAGTAAAACCTTTTAGCGATGTAAAAATAATAATTTATTTATCCTATTAATCCTTTATAGTTTGAGTAACGAAGTTTTGGTTGTTTTTTATTATATTGTTAACTGCAATTGTTTGTTTTTTTTTTTTAAAAACGATAGTGGGTTCGCAACATGTTTAATTTCCCGCATACAGCGGGATAGGTAGAGTTCCCTTTACCTAGTGTTAAAGCACTCCGTTCTATACTACTTTCTGTCCAATTTTCAATACGACTGACGTAACTCAACGCCGCGCTTTTTTTACCGAGCGAGGAAATGAAACAATTTATTACTCCGAGAGGGAATCAAAGTCATAACCGTCGCCTTTACAGATAGACGACAGTGGCAAATGCTCTTTCAATGATTTCTAATGCAATTCTTAGAATACAAACCATTTTAGGATGAAATAAAACTAAGTGCGACTTTGAAATTTTTTTTTCTTTTACAGCGACACTTTCATTGTATTTTTCAATGATTGTACTCTTGATTGTAGATATATACAACCAATACAGGTTGAGTTGTTCAACGCTGTTTACACAAACGAAACCACAATAGAAAATTATATAAAGTTTCCTATATATTGTAAACCTCTGGATACCGTATGTTCCCCTTCCCTCCTATGTTCCCCGCGTACACTGCTTTCAGTTTACTCGCTGTATTGTTAACTTTTATAGGATAAATACGAAACTCTTAACTGGGATAAAAATAGTAATTACTGTTTGTCGAACCGCTCATTCCACTTCTGTATCACGTTGATTTAAAATCGATACCACGTAGAAACAAGACATTAAATATTCAAGAAATGCACTGTTTTTATTTTGTTTTATTTTTTTTTTAGGTAGGAAGACATCTAAAGTTACTTCTTTCTCTATATTTATCCTCCAATCCGTTTTTTCTGAAACATTTTCTTATAAGCTTATAAAAATTTTACAAACGCTTTGGCTGTGAAATTGAAAGACACCATTTTTTCTCTGTTTCACTTTTTTAAATTAATTTTGTGCATAATGCGATTAAAATAATTTACATCTTTAGAAAACACAGCGTTGAGTTCCGCCACTCAACACGCAGGCTCTCGAAAATGGCGCAAAGTGATGAACGACGTGTCTCAATACTTGGTCCCCTCTACCTACCCAGCTTTACTTAGGGTACAGCGTAAAGCGAAAAATAATAGAAAAATATTGGTAAGCACGCAATCGAACGCAGTAGACAAATACAAATAATAACCACGTTTATTAAAATATATTTAATAAAAGTTTAAACTTTGCATTTTTTCTAATCATTTGTAAGGTTAGGCTATTTCACAAATGGACGTGAGCCATTATTTGGGAAGTCCCGAATAGTCGATAAAAACATCCTCATCCTCTCATTAAGAGCCCTTTACATTTTCCTGGATGTCTCCTCACCACAATGGTCGTAACTAACGTCAAACGGATCACCGTTTAAATTAAGCTTAGGAGTTTAAGGCGATAGTACAGAGTACCTAATGGATAGAATTGAATATTCATCAGGATAGATTGGAAAAACAATTGGAGATCTCAGTGATTTGTCAGTGCTCTGTGGCTAGCAAGTATTTATTATTTGACCGATTAAATGAATTCTAGTTAGCTCGAAACTTATATTTTACTTTAGTTGTTTTACTAGACAGATTCATAAAAGGCCGTGCCTTTTTTTGATTATGTTTTTTTTTTGTATGAACTCATTCTTTTTATTTACATACCTTAAACTTAAAAAGGGCTTGAGGCGAGTGGTGGCGCAGCGGCACGAAGTGTGACTGTAAAATCGACTGGTTGTGGGCTCGATCCCCACTGGAGGAGATGAAATATTTACTTATTTCCATTTCTTCGCTCTGGTCTCGAGGCTAAGCGCGGCGTTGAGTTCTGCCACTCAACACACAATGCCTCCACAATTTGGCGGAAAGTAAGAAACGGAGTGTCGTTAAAGCACTCCGTTTCTATATAATCTAAGGCAGCCTTTCACTGCCTTACTATTAATATTTAATTATTAGGTATATTATTTGGAATAAGGAGTTGAAGTTTCAGTATTTAACGACGTCTTCATGTGCTTTAAAAGATTTTTATTAAAATAAAATTAACATACCAAATTACAAATTTAAGGCTGTCGGGGCGCAGCTGAACAAGCGTGTGACTGTAAGCGCAAAGGTCGTGGTTCGATTTGCACTCAGGCAAAGGATTATTTAATATTTTTATTTTCTAGCTCTAGTAATAAGGAAAAGCGCAGCGTTGAGTTCCACCACTCAACAAGCATTATCTCGAGAGTTCGGTAGTAAGTGGAGAACACCAGGTTCCCTCTGCCTACCCTGCTGTGTGCTGGATACAGCATGAAGCTGGAAAAAAAAACTTAAAAAGATAAAATATGTAGATATATATCTCTTAAAACTAGAAGAATCTGATAATTATAACTGACAAAATATATAAATTGTAACATTTATATATTATTACTTTCCTTATTTAGTACATATTCAAAATATCGTTGAAAAAACAACGCTACACTTAAATATCTGAATGGCGCAATCTTCTTTTTACGTATAAGAATAAAAAAGGGAATAAAATACAAATTCTTTTTGTCAAATGAAACATTTACGTAATTGCGTTCTGAAAATAACCTTTCCTCGAATAGAAATATTATGCAAAATAAGCATTGTAAAACGGTTGTATGTATTAAATATTGTAAAATAGTGCAATTGTAATAGATATTAAAATAACATTAAATAAATTATATGGAAATTGATAATCCATATATCAAGACTCTTAGGAATTAAATACCTAGAAATAATTATATACATATAATACGCAGCATACGCAGAATAGGCAAAAGCTTCAGAAACGTGACAGGTTGTGGGTTCGATTCCCATTAGAGGAAATAAAATATTTTCATTTTCTCAGTCTGGTGAGGTCTCTGGCGTTGTGTTCCGCCACTCACCAAACAATGCCTCCAGGATTCGGCGGAATGTTGAAAACGGAAGTGTCTTAATTAAAACTGAGTGTAAACTTAACACTAGGTTCCCAGGTTCCCTCTGCTTACCCTGCCATATGTGATACAGCGTGAAGCATAAAAAAACATTGTGTATATGTGTGTAATACGATACTTGCTATTTACGTTGAATGTTTTTGACCGATCTACCGTGCAGCTCCACTTTGTAGGACTCCGGGGAACACGCATCTGTCAAATTGTTGCCCCCCTTATACTCGACCCTCTTTCGCTTTTGATAGTGCATCCCTTCTAACTTCCTTCTATATTACTTAAAATGCAATTTAAGATTTACTGTTGGATTTTTTTCTCTTACTTAAGAGTATTTAGCAAAAAAATTGTATTCTTATATACTTGTCTTTATTACAAAGATTGTAGGTCCTAGAAGCCAATATATTCATTAGAGTAGTAGATTCTGAATACTTTCTCATATCTACGACGTTTAAATTACCAAAAAAACTTAATAACTAGAAAATTTAATAACTAGATACTGAGTCATATCTACATAAAAAAAAATAAACTGACATCAAATCCCATATCTCAAAAACTAAGTAGAAAATGTACTTGATTTAAATTAAAAACATTAATCTCGTAACACACCAACATATGTATGATGTATATAACATTTAAAAAATTTAGCACTCTTGCTTAAAAGCCTTCTTATTCTTTTAAATCGCTTAAAAGCTGTTTTAAAATCTAAAAAAAAATACCTAAAGTTTCTACGAAAACGCTCTACAAGTGTCTTGCATGTTATTCCTATGCAAAGCTAACGTAACGATAGCGTCAGTGTTTCCTTTACACGTCTAATATTGCAATTTAAATATTTAAGCCTGCATTCCCCCTTGCTTCGCGAGCCATCTTATATGACTTATATGCAAAAAAAATATAGTCTTTAAAAGTAAGTTTCACTATCTTTTTTTATTATTTTTTTTAACAAGACAATGCGCGTCGCTGAGTTCCGCAATTCTACACACAATGTTTCGAAAATTTTGTGGTGCTTAGGTAACGGAGTGTCTTAACACTATGTTCCTTTGCCTACTCTGCCTTATGCGATATTCACCGTGAATTTTACTATACATCTAATGTGATAAATAAGAATAGGTAGATCTAAAAACCATATAGCTAGTTTTTCCTTCAAACCATTTCGTATTCAATATAACACAAAGCACATACCTACTATAAAGCAATCACCTTTTTCCGACAAAGTCGGTTTAATATATTTTGTGTAAACTACGTATACTCTAGGGGATGGAGTGCAAGGGGTCGTCTGCATCCTCTTTTATTTTGGACCCTGGGGTGCGATACGCCGTTATTACGTGCACGTTGCGTGATTGACTACTGGTATTTTTTTTTGTTATTTAAGTTTACTTATTTATTTATATATTTCTTAGTTTTTAGTGAATTTTTCACTGTGGCTTAAAACAGTAAGCTTTATCTGAATAAAGAATTATATTAATTTTTCTTGTAAAAAATCTGAAATTGCCGAAAAAGCTTTTAAATATGAAATAATGTCATAGAGGCCAGTCGTGGCGCAGTGGCACGAGGTGTGACTGTAAAACCGACTGGTTCGATCCCCACTCGAGGAGATGAAATATCTACTTAAATTTATATTTCCATTTCTTTCGCTCTGGTGTCGAGGTTAAGCGCGGCGTTGAGTTCTGCCACTCCAGAATTCGGCAGAAAGTGGCGAACGGAGTGTCTTAACACTAGGTTCCCTCTGCCTACCCTGCTGTGTGTGGGATACAGCGTGAAGCTGATTTAATTTTAATTTATGTCATATCATAATTATGGGAGAAGTGGCATGAAAGAGCCAGGTTTTGAAAGAGCCACCTGCAATATAATAGTAGTTTGGGAATGGACTCGATAGAATATTTTATTTTTAAATGGCAACACAGATTTCCCATCACCCACAAAAAATTTACACATCTTCGGCACCAACGGACGCCGATATGTCGAGTTGAAGTTTTTGGCACTCAAAAGTAACTTTTTTACCTCATTTGAGTTGTTTTTTAGTATTTCATTGTAAACAAATATAGGTACTTGGATTGTGGATCGAGTTTATGTATATATTTGGCTTTTTAAATAGATTAAAACTGAATTTCAAAAGTTTTGATATCGTTGTGATTTTGAGGGTTATATTTTTTTAAAGAATAAGTTATGAAAGAGCCGGGTGGATGGGCCTTGAAAGAGATGGCTCTTTCATAACCGGCTCTTTCATGACCCCGATTTAGATTTTTTTAAATTGATTATAATTATAATAAATATACATTCTTAATAAACATTATTAAATTATTTGCTACTGATATTTCATTATGGAGATGATCCCAAAAAACTCGAAAATAAATCAAGAAAATTCAGACCCGAATTCGTCTGATTCTATCATATTGGCTGAAGTAAAAAAAAAGGTAGATTGAAGCAAAACACAAGTCCAATACAAATAAAAATAGTGATGATTGCATGGAGCAATATTTAAAAAAAAAAGATCTCATAATTTAAGTATTTTGTTTTTGAGAAGATATTATTAATTTATTATTTAGTTAAATTTTCATGATTTTTATTAATAAAAGAACTATCCGCCTCTAAAATATAAAAAAAAGAATATAAATAAAATAATATAATATGATTGGTTTAAATAATATGAGATTGTTAGAATTATTTACTTAAAATGATTAATATAATTTAAAAAAACATTACTTTTTAATAAGGATTATTAAATTGTTT
>JAATLQ010009055.1:17506-49573 GCA_013421005.1 Heliconius erato x Heliconius himera | reverse complement strand
GGCAATCAAATACCGTATGTGCAATTGCTTAACGATTATAAGCTCATTACATTAGAAGCAAGACGTAAGCAGCTTGAAGCATTATTTTTATATAGTTTATGCCACAATAAGTATGATTGCCCTAGTCTGATTAATCAAATTTGTTACTGTATACCAACTAGAACACATTGCCGCAATCCTTCTCGATTATTTGCAACCAATCGTTGTCGAACAAATGCCGGTAAACGTCAACCACTATATAGAATGGTTAACTCATATAATAATCACTTTAATTCTATTGATATTGCGGCAACGCGTCCTAGCAGTTTCAAAAAAGCAATAAATTCACTGCTTAAATAATATTGTTTGGCGTACCTACGTATATATTATGTTACATTTATAATAATCTGTGGTAAACGGTGTTGGTGTTACATTTATATATTTTGTTATGCTGTTCTTTTATTTACATGTATGTGCACTGTTTGTTTACCCCAATAAATGAAAAAAAAAAAAAAAAAAAAAAATACACGTTGGTGTTGCCATAGTAAAGTGTAGGTCACAATTTTCGTAAAAAGGAGTCCAAAGTTTTTGCTTCACGTATTAATAATACATAGATTATGACACACAGTGACAGCGTCTGAATGTTAACACAATGGCTGTAGGTTAGATCCCCACTCGTGGCGGTATCTAAGCATATTTAAATAATTTTTAATTAATTAATTAATTTTTTTTATTTTTTTTGCTCTAGTATATGAAACAAGCAGCATAAGGGAAATTAGCTACATACTCGTAAGTAGTAACCTGGTCTAGTGGGTCAACTACTTAAAACGTTTCATACAATTAAGAATTTTGCGCTCTCATTCTCTTTTAGTTTATGGATATGTTATAATTATTTTATGTAGCGCACTTTACATGCAAACTGATATTTGTGGAAAATTCTATAAAAAAATAAATCATTAAATTAATAGTTTATTTGTGCATTCAAAATGGACAAAGTTGATAAGAACGTATGTACATATATAATTTAATTTTTTATTTATTTCTATGTACCTACACATCTATTGTACAAGTGTATTTTAATTCAGTATTTAAAGATTCAGAGGCCAGTCGTGGCCACAAAGTGTTACTGTAAACGCAACTGGTTGTGGGTTCGTTCCCCCCTCGAGGAGATAAAATATTTATAAACAAATATATTTCCATTTCTACGCTCTGGTGTCGAGGCAAAGCGCGGCGTTGAGTTCCGCCACCCAACACGCAATGCCACCAGAATTTGGCGGCAAGTGGGGAACGGAGTGTCTTAATACTAGGTTCCCTCTGCCATTTTTTTTTATTAAAAGATTTAAAACGTGCGTCAATTTGTCACTGCTTTAAATTTTCCTTTAAAAGATAAGTTAAAAGGAAACGAAATCCGTAGAAACGGATCATAATATTATGAGAGATAAATCAGCGTGTACGCGGTTTCAGAAGTGTTCAGCGGTCGCTTGATGAAGTACCATAATGTCAGATAGATATATAAAATCTCCCATCAATCCATTCCTTTGATTATCACAAAAAGGCTATGTCACAATTAATGAATTGGGGATCAAATGGAGGATTACGTTGACGAGGCAGTTTTTGGGATGACAAGACTAGAAGAAAATAAATTTGCTTTTAGGCATGTCGGATAACTCAAATGTATCTTTATGATCATTTTATGCATATAAGATAAGTAATAGATAGAGAAAGTAGAGTAGGAGTAGGTTTATCTATCCCTTGCTCTGGTCTTTAACTGTCTATCAGAGAGAACTTAAAGTACTTATCGCACTGAGAATTGTAAAACTAGCAAATCAATCGAATTTACAACTATCATATATGATGAAAAACCCTCCAAATCATTTACAATGTCATCCTATACTTAAAATCCTACACATTATACTTATATGTACATATAAATGATTATTACTAAAGTCCAAGGCCTTCAGGTATTTTTTTTCTAAATCGTCTTATCCCGAAGGTGCATTCCATGTTTATACTCCGCCGGCTATACAAAGCTGGACTTTCAGCTTGTTTGTGTTTTTCTGTAAACTTGTTGTAGTTCTTAGGAAGATGCGGGTGTAATCTGTTATAGAGTTTACCGTACCTCTTTTGTTCTGTACGCTCTTTCTAAAATGATATTATCGAGACTTTAAAAATATTTTTGTCTAAGGTAAACGTAGAGGTGGTTAGATGGGGTAGGTGCTTATATTTAGATTTTTAACGTAAATATCTTAAAATTTTAAAACTAAATTAAATAATTCTATATTATTTTTTTTCTAATATTTGTAATATTATATATAACTTATTGTTTCTAAAACGTAACATTAAATCACTAGTTTTCCTTGGAAAATATTTAAAATATAATAATTTTAAATGAAAACTGAACATAGTGCTTGTAAGTATAATAAATAACTGTATATTTTCACAGACACAGTGTAAATACGGGGGTATCAGTGACACATTCCAATTAAACGTAACAAGTGTTCTCAATAGTGCTCGAATTCAATCTGTAAAAGCATGTCTGTCGGGCCGACGCTCGATGCGAGCGAGGGCACTGTACCGCACTGTACCCCACTGTACCGAGGATGCAACTGCTACTGCAAGTGCAAGTGCAGTGTCACACTGTGCATTGCCAATCTAGCGGTTGACTGGAAAACTTTATTTTGAATATGTTTTTTTCCTTTAATCTATTTTAAAAGGAATATTTTTAGTTTTACATGTATATATGTATTTTTAAACATTTTTAAAGTGTTATTCGACACTTAGGAAAGAAAAATACTTATTTAGAAAACGTATAAAAATTTGAACGTAGCGGGACTCAAACCCGCGCCTCCTGGAATCCGACCAGGCGCTCTGGCCACAAATTTTTATATGCTTGTTACAACTCATTTATGTTGTTAGCATCTCTGTAGGGAGATTTTTACAAATTTCCGCTACCCAAAGATAATTACTAAGAATTACTAAGAATTATCGTATGGCAAGGGAGAATGCTATTTATTATTTTTTTTTTTTCAAAATAAATTATAACAGTTTCGATGTAGCTCGATGAGAACGTATGGCTCAGTTAATGTTTTCACACAATTTGCCACATACTCTTGTATACAAAAGGTTACCATAGAAGATTTCCCAATTTTTAAGCCATAAAGGATATAACATATGTACATACTTTGTATGTCTAATAAAATTGTTTTTAAAGATCAATAACTAAATAAATACAATTCTTTTTCTTTAGTTTCGTTATTGAAAATTACGACTTGAGACAATATGGTAACGTTTTCAATATAAAAAAAACCGGACAAGCGCGAGGCGAGCTCACCAACCGAAGGTTCTGTACAGAAATTGGAGGTCTCGAGCTTCTTCTGAAATTCAGGCTGAGCTTAGCCCTTTCATCTGATACTTCACTCGAATTAGCGGCTTTATTAGCCTCCCTTTTAAAGCTATTACTTTTTTTTTAAAGATATCCATATCTTTTTTTAAGTAAATATAAAAATGCGACTTTTTTGGAAATCATGGGGCCATATATCTGATATCTCAAAGTATTCCTAAGATAAAGGCTCTTGACAAACAGACAGACACACAGTCAGTTCGACGGACAACCAAGTGATTTTATAAGGGTTCCTTTTTTACTTCAAAGGTACGTACGTACTAAGATATAGTTAATATCTGCTTCGAAAACGGTATAACTACGGACTATGCAATATAAGGTAAAGATAGTTGATATCTATCGATCGTTTCAGTTAATCTTTAATTATACTTTATATTGAAAAGTTTCGGATTCGGCTGAAACAGAGACCAAACCCGAAGATTTCGGTTTCAGCAGAAAATCTTGTTTCGGTCCGGCACTAATATTATGATGTTAAAAATTACTAACCTGTTACTTAGTCCTTGCATACGTAGTTTTATTTATGAAAAAAGTGATTCTTCGTTGAAACGATTATCAAATACTTATGTATTTTTTTCATTTATATTACTAAATTTGTAATTTTTCAACTTTGCGTCGTGTGTTTGTTTGTAAACCAAACAAAACACAATATGTAGCGTTACTCAAATATAATCACAGTGAAATATCGCTATCCTAACTCCAAATCATGATATCACGTATCTACACTACACGCTGTACGTACACTCACCAACAATACCGTACATTTCGTTTCACCGTACAATTCCACCCAGTTTGCCGGAGATAAACAATTATGCTAATTATGTTTATCGCACCAACGTCAATATTATCGTGGAACGGACAACAGGCGACACGCCATTTTGTACTATTCCGAAATCGCTTTTAAAAATTTCCTCTCCTGTCAAACCATTGAAAAATCATATACAAAATATGAGGCCAGTCGTGGCGCAGGGGCACAAAGTGTGACTGTAAAACCGACTGGTTGTGGGTTCAATCCTCACTCGACGAGATGAAATGTTTACTTAAATTTATATTTCTATTTCTTCGCTCTGGTGTCGAGGACTAGCGCGGCGTTGAGTTCTGCCGCTCAACACGCAATGCCTCCTTAACACTAGATTCTCTCTGCCTACCCTGCAGTGTGCGGGATACAGTGTGAAGCTGATTTATTTATTTATTTTATAAACAAAATATACGCGACGCCATAATTTTCTGTTAAAACGCAATTTACAAATGGTAATTTCTGTTTCGATTCACATTAATTATTTATTTTTTGGGGGACGCGTCGCGATGGGTAATCACGTTTTATTACTATCGGCCTGTCAACGTATCGACTATCGACTTTGCAAACACGACGCTAGTGTGTAATTAGTTGCGAAACATTTAAATGAACTTCAATTACGGCGGGACGTCGCTTCATTTTGTTTTACTTTTAGTGCCGTGTGTTTGGTCGGGTTTTGTGATATGCACAGAATAAATAAAATTTATAAATTAACTACGCAACAACTAATATTTTCTTCTTCTTCCGCCTGACGTGAGTCCCGGCCTTTATTACCAGGGTCTGCTTTCTGACTCAATCTACTTCACTTTGATCGGCACGACATCCAGCCATCGCTTCCTTGGGCATTCAGGTGGTCTAACACTAGGAATGGATATAAAGGGACATATTTCTTCCGACATATTTCCTAAGCCGGCCATGTGACCATACCATCTCAATGCGACGGTCGTAAATATGAAGATCCCCAAGACTTCCTAGAATGAATGTATTTACGTGACTTGAAGCTTCTGAATTTGTTGAGATAGTGGAGGTTAGCATTCGTTGCCGTACAAAATCACTGATTGGATCATGTCCTTGTACATCAGACCCTTAAGTGTAGACGCTATTCTGCGGTTGCAGACCACCCCAGTCACCTCCTACTATTTGGTCTATACAGCGATTATTCGGGCTTGGACATCATAATCGATGCCTCCCGACTCGCGCATAAGGGATCCAAATTAATTGAACTTTTCCAACTTAAAACAAAATGATTCGAATAAGTTTGATAAATTTTGCTTAAGACCGTCATTCTCAAGAGTATCCTTCCAAGTTCTTATTGCGACAATCGCATCGCTTTTTGATCCCGGACTTTTATAGTCCTTGCTTTTTGTTGTACATCATCACGTTACATTTCTGCGACAAATTATCGCCCGATAAAAAATCGTAGTGTGCGCTTACATCAATACAAGAAAAAATAACTTGTTTTATATTTTGTTATAAAATTAATTAATCATTTTGCTGATAGAATATTTACAATTTTATTGCAATTAATTCTTTGGTAGTTAACTAGTGGATAATTATTAAAAATGATACCTTGAAATCTCTCGCTTTATTTGTTGTCCTAACGTTAGTCTGTCTGTACCGCTACAACACTCAAAGTACACTCAAAATATGCCGATGTTAATATTTTGTTAATAAGTGGAATACTTATTAAAAAGTATTTACTATTATTTATGAAAGTTCATGAAAGACACTGTAAAACCGACCGTCGCTGATAAATTTGAACTAAAAATATCAAGTTCATGTGGAGGTGGTGAATATAAAAACAACAATTAACCTTCAAAGATACCACACTCGATCGTATTTAACATCTTTTGTTTAACATGAATAAAATTAAAGAATCAAGACAATAGGTAACCTACTAGTATAGAGGTAATATTATTATATAGAAAATGGTACCTTAAATATTTGAGAAATTGAAATATTCGTGAAGCGTCGTGGCGCTAGAGCACAAGGGTATGACTGTAACGCGAGGGTTTGCGTTCGATCCCCATTCCAGGGAATGACTTCTTATTTATTAATATTTTCATTTCTGGCACCAGGCAACAGCCCGGCGTTGAGTTCCGTCACTCAACATGCCGCGAAAAATTCGGCGGAAAGTGTGTAACGGAGTGTCTTAGGACTAGGTTTCCTCTGCTTATCCTGTTGTATGTGAGATACAGCGTGAAGCAATATAAGTATTCGTATAAGTACCATAGATATTCAAATAGAAAATGCTATAAATTGGATAAATTATATAATTTTTTTTTGTTATTACAAATATAAAACATATAAACTAAAAATACATATATCTCGACTATGAGGAACGGAATGTTTTAACACTAGCATATCTATACTTCTATACTAATATTATAAAGAGGAAACATTTGTATTTTTGTATTTATGTTTGTATTGTTTTCGCACAAAAACTACCGGACCGATTTCAAATCTCGACTGGAAATCGAACCCACAACCTGTCGCGTATACAATCACACGCCTGTGCCCCTGCGCCACGCCAGGCCTCGTCGTGAAATACGATTAATGGATCGATTACGTTTGAAAAACTAATTTTTCCTTAAATTAATAAAAGCTGGCGTAGCGTAAGTATACAATATCAGGAGCAACATACGATTGTCAGGTTAATATGGAACGTCCAATTCAAGTCAATTTCTATATTACGTGATGAAGTTAGAAAATGAGACAAAAGAAAATTTACTTTGCTATAGGTAAATAATATGTAGTTCACAATTTATTATGAAACGTAAAAACCCGTTTTCCCTGAAATCCTCTTTTAGTCACCTACAAAATTTTAGCTTGCTTCTCCACTATTTTGGATTAAGCCTTGTCTGATAGACACATATATATAAATTGATTTGGAAGGGGCTTTTTAAATTTGGGATATTTTTGTCGGACCAGTACTTTCAGTCTGTGATATTCATTTAGTAAAGCCAGTGCGCTAACGTCACGTCAGGTTCAACGTCACCGACGATGATGGAAAATTAAATTATTAAAAGCCAATGCCTGCCGTTTTTATCACAGGAGTGAATTTCTTTATAAATATAAAAATCCTATACAGTATTTAAAAATTTGTGTGATAGTGATTAACCTATATTTTAAAGTTTCACGTATTTATTTGCATCATATAAGACAATATTACGTTTATTAGACTGATGCTAGTAGTCTCTGGTGTTGAAGCAAAGCGCCGCTTGAGTTATATTTTCTTACTAATGCTTAGCCTTATCGAAAATTTAAAATAAAATCACACATATATATAATAAATACTCGTATAGTTTAAGCGGGCGAAACCGCGCGGGTCCGCTAGTCTACTATATTAAATATTTTTTTAAGTATAGTAAAGAAGAATGTACCTACGGTAAAAAGAGACAATATTACATAATAGGAGAATGCACGTTAAAAAGAGAAGACCAGAGGGTTAGCAATAGTTAGTAATATTTTACAAAATTGTTAGCTTATACTTTAATATTTACATAAGAATTTACACAAAGGAGTAAATACAAACATTAACAAACATTGAACATTAAGGGGACGTGGAACTCTATGAAGAAGGACATCATACAAGGGACGGATTAACTTAGGGCAGGTGAAAAGGATGTGGGGAGGGGAACCTTCATCCTGGCCACATACTCCATAAATATACTTAAAAGACTATTCTCGTTAAAGTTAATTAAGTCATTCTGGCCGCCATTATTCTTATTTTATTAATACTGCGTATCAGGTAAAATAAAATCCAATATCTTGTAACATTTTTTTTTATAAGTTTGAAAAAATATACGTGAGCATTCAATTTGTCTTCCATTGATTCTTTCGGTACGCTTGAGTATTAAGACGTAAACAGAATAAATCATCATCAATCACTCAATACATTAGAATTGTGGCATTAATAAATAAATATACAAACGAAAGTTCTGCCTAACAGCTTATTTAAGGTTATATAAGTAATTGCTGTCATTTTAGTAAGTTTTGTTTTTGCCGTTTGGTGTCTCAAAAGAAAAAAAATGAATCTTATTTGTCTGTATGTCAAGACCATGTTTGGTCTCAAGATCTTGTGGATGTATTAAGCTGAAAGTAATATCAAATATCCAGGGCTACGGCTCACAGTCAAAAGATACGAGCATTTACGTGTCGTTTACGTATCAAAACCTACCTATAGGCTTACCTTTCCGTGGAGCTACAATTATGAAATTTGGTCAACACCTATGGGGAATTTTCTATTTCTACAATTATGCAATTTGGTAGGAAGTGAGAACTTACAGTACAAATATACGAAATACCGAAAAACTACTATTACAAACTCCATCTCCATTTAATCCATTTCATAAAAAATGTGAGCATACGCTCGTACTCTTAAGTTTGTCGTGTACCTACTTCCCGTTCGTCTACAAACTTGGACACAGACGTATTTTTTTCATATTGAAATTAAATTTACATTAAATACAGCTTTTTTTTTACATATGAAAAACTTACCATAGTTACCAAAAGGGTTAAGGATGCATTACCGGCATAAAATTTATAGAGGAATATATCAAATATGAATATTGTTCACTCATTTAAATATATATGGTACATAACTACCTTACAACAATAATGAGAATACTCTTATTATATATATATATTATATATATATTATATATATATATTATATATATATATATATATATATATATATATATATATACACATATTTAATAAGAGTGTATATATATAGTAAAAATAAAAAAGTACACCAAAAATCACAAATTAAGCGAGTCATATCTATAGGATACGTTCTTTTGATCGCTACATCAAAAAGTATTTTGAGTCAATTTATTTTCCTTTGATTGTGTATACAAGTACATTGACTGATCGTAAAGTAACGTGGGCCAGTGACCAACTGTAATTGGTTTTATGTAAATAGAGAATGAGCTCTGGGAACTGAAAGCGACTAAAATGGTGACGATTATAGAGTGATGCCATTGAGTTAGGTTGATTACTGCGTTTGATATTTACCTATGAATTTGTAAAGCAATCATTCTGTCGATATACGGTTTGCAAATTAGAATACATTTTGGGGTTTAGCCGATATGGTTATTTGTGTGATTTAAATATTTTGGTAGTATATTTAATTTAGATCGTTGTGTTTGTAGGCAAATGGGCAATGATTGTATTT
The DNA here is from genome assembly GCA_013421005.1 of Heliconius erato x Heliconius himera. Taxonomy (NCBI): domain Eukaryota; kingdom Metazoa; phylum Arthropoda; class Insecta; order Lepidoptera; family Nymphalidae; genus Heliconius; species Heliconius erato x Heliconius himera. Next base: position 40,219 of record JAATLQ010009055.1, on the reverse strand, counting down.
TGAAATAATATGCGTGAAGATAAAAATGTAAATAGTAATGATGATGATAATGAAAATATTGTGTAATATTTTGTCACAGTCCTTTTGGGTTTTTTTAAACACAAACTTTACAGGCAGTTGTTATTTTTGCAATTGAAATAATAATTTAAAGAAAAATTGGTAATAAGGCTGACTGGTGGATTAAAAACTTGTAGTATTTGTATTTCTCGGATATCTCAAGAAATCATGAAAACAAAAGTATTATTACTATAATCTATATTATAATCGTAGTGGTTTTTGATTATCTGTTAATAATTCAATATCTTTTCTTGTTTTTATACTTTCCATATGGCATTGCAGTGCAGACACTTCATTCTTCGTTCTAAATACTGTATATTATGTAGTGGAAAACCAGAACAACATCAAAGAAAAAAAATACCTTAAACCCACAACAACAGAGTTCACAAAGACAGAACCCACGCCACTGCGCTCCAATACCCTCATCTTTAAATAACAATTATCAACACAAAACATAAATAACAAACAATAATCATTTCTACCGCAGATTTAATAGCTTCCTCCCATTGACGTCGTCTCGAATCCCACAAGTAATATAGAATGAAGCACAGACGATCGCGCCGGCCCGCGGCTGTTGTCGAAATAGATGTCCCAGAAATGAGTTTCAACCGACGCCTTGTACCCGGTAATTGATTAACGCCGCCTGCGGCTTAAATTGTTTCATAATCCTACTACTACACTATATTATATTATATAGGTAATAAACAAGTCACCCTTCGCTTTGTTATCTTGTATTAAATTCGTGATCGATCCCGTGGGCAAACTTTTTGTTTGTTTTAATATAGTAGTTAATAATGTGAATTGTAAATTATATTTATTTTGCTTGGTTTGAGGAAAAAGTCCCGCTAAGTTTCTTGCGCTGGTTCTAACTTTAGGTTTCAGTAACTTTAGTGAACCGATGGTGTGTTTGTCGTAAAAAAAATAAAGCAATTTATTTGTCTTTGTCTTAAATTTTTTTCTTATTAATTTATCTTTACTTTATAATTATCTACATAAAAAATCTTGAAATATTTTTAAGTATTCAAAGATAATTTTTTTTACAATTTTACCAAGTTTTTATCACTAATTACTACTTTTCATCTTTCCGCATGATACATGATGTAATTACATCCTATATCTAACACAAAAAAAATTCGCTTCGAACCAGCACTTCCTGAGATAGTTTAGTTTTATAATATTATAGCATAGATTACAAACAGTTAAGGCTCAATCGTTAAGTTAAGCTATTTTATGGACTTAAAACAATACGCATAAATAAAATAGGAAAACTTATTATCTAAGATAAGACACGATTTATATATTTAATTGTTAAGAACTTCCGCCCTTACAAGAATTACTTTTTGAAAACTTTTGTTTCGTAATACTTACCATTCATTGGAGTCTTTGTTTCTTTTTCTATTCGCCTAATGCTATTGTTATAGACACGAGATAACCTTTAAGAGACTTATTGAAAGCCTTTTTTCGTTCAAGAATCGCGAGTACGAACTTCGTTTGGCTTTTTTCTCAATCTTATCTCATTGAAGTAAAATGTTAGATAATAATGTTAATGTTTTCATAGTATAAAAAGAACTTTATATGTTTTTTATGCATAATAGAATAGCTGCTTATTATGGGAACCTAGTGTTAAGACACTTCGTTTGCCATTTTCCGCCGAACTCTGAAGGCATTACGTGTGGAGTGGTGGAACTCAACGCCGCTCTTAGCCGTCGTGGCTAAGAGCAGCGTTGAGCCGGGGAGAAGAAATGAAAATATTAAATATTTCATTCCCTCAAGTTGGAATCGAACCAACAGAATAATGCCAAACTGCTATGACAGCCTATTTATGGAAAAATATTGATTATTTTTTTTTTCATCCATAGCAAAAGCGTTAGATGACTTTATCTACGTATAATTAAAAATATTTTAAATAATCAAACAAAATAGTATATTGATATCTATCTGATGTATAGAACTACGATCCCATGGAACCTGTAACTTACGATGATCTACGACGTAGCAGTCAGGAATAGTAAACGAATATCAATAGTACTAATGTATGTAAAATATAAATTTCAGACCTATATGAAAACTCTTGTTACGCCAGAGGACTAGTGGGTGAAATAAATCAAAACTAAGAACGTCGATAGTAATTATATATATGTTTTATCAATAAAAGTGAGCTTCAGATATAGATTTAATGTTACGTTATCCAGTTTGACTAAATGCAATAATTGTGATTACCATTCGAAGCTATATCTATTTATAATAATTACCTATATTTATTTATAATATTTATAATCTTAAGTGTTCGTCATCTTTAAATTAAAAACTCAACTGTCAAGTGCGAGTCAGACTCGCTCACTGTGGGTTCCGTACCAATTCTAGGATTTTTGGTCAACAGGAAGAAATTTATAAAAGTTGACAATGTTACCCAACAGGAAAATGCATGTTAAAAAGAGATCCATTTAATTTACTGCTTTCACCTAAAAAATAAAAACAATATTAACAATAGGAAAACGGTATCACTAATAATATTTTTTTATTTGCAATTTTGTATTAAATGCGTACAGATAGAAAACGCATTAGCATATATTTAAATTATACAATTAAAAAGTATTTGCTACGTGACTTTGCTACAAATGGATTTAATGCAATACGGTCTACGGCAAATAATAGCAGTGGAATGAATGCAGTGTTAGATTGCTCGAGCTCGCGTAAACGATTCTTATAGGAACTGGGTTAACCTAAGTTTTAAATAACATTGTAAATATGTTCCTTTATTATGTAATTATTTATAGTTTTGTACCTATTTATTTTGCTTTTTACTTATAACATTTTATTTATACATTTAGGATTACAAACATCTTTATTCGGTTAAAAAAAACACGTATATTTAAATTAATATTAGGTTCTTACATATGAAATTATCGTTTGGTATAAGAGAACCAATAAGTCGTGGCCAAAGGCCAGTCGTGACGCAGCGGCACGAAGTATGACTATAAAACCGACTGGTTGTGGGTTTGATAGACTCAAGGAGATGAAATATTTACTTAAATTTATATTTCCATTTCTTCGCTCTGGTGTCGAGGTTAAGCGCGGCGTTGAGATCTGCCACTCAACACGCAATGCCTCCAGAATTCGGCAGAAAGTAGGAAAGTGCGGGATACAGCGTGAAGCTGATTTTTTTTTATTTAATTAAAGCGGGACCCATTGTTATCAATGCACTTTTGCCATCTCATAGGTATTTAAATGATCCCTTTACTAAAAAAATCGTTCGGGCGGGAATCAATAAAATCTTCGGTAATCAATCTTTGGTTATCTGTTGGAGCAAGGTTTGAAAGCACGATGGATACCTTAAACATTCCAATTGAAGCTCTTCTAATTTGGTAGCCGTCTGTTGTGCAGTGTGTGGTCTAGCGTTGTCGTAAAGCAGCAGTGGCATAGAGCGATTAAGCAGCGTCGACTGTTTAGCAGGTAGCTTTTCCATGGTTAGCAGTTGTTGAAAATAGACGTCTGCTGTAATCATCTGCCCAGATTGATAAAACTATAATTAAGCCCACCGACAATATGGGATAGGTTTGGTTGGCTTACTAGGGTCCAGCTATTGCGATGAACGCTTCCGATTATAGTAGACAATCCACTTTTCATCATAGGTAATGTTTCGATTTGAAAACCCTTCATTATTGTGCCGGTTAAGTTAAGTAACGAAGTCTGCCAGTTTGCTTCACTCCATTCGTGAGGTCTCCCGCCTTTCAAGCTTTTTAATCTTCCCAATTTGCTTCAAGTGGATTAAAACAGTTCTATCATTAACACCGCATCCAGTAGCTAACTCGGACTTTGTTTGTCATGGATCCGCCGCTATAACAGTCTTCAATTCTTCATTATCTACATTATTAGCCCTTCTATAATATTAAATCCTTTCTACTATATTTATATTATTACCCCTTCGAGCCGTTTCTTGCTTCAGCACTGGTACCACAGTGGAACTGGTACTCGTAAATAACGCGATATTTTATATTTTCTATTTCGTAAACTGGAAAACAGAAAATATCGCAAACGATGCATAAACAGTAAAGAACAGAAGAAAAAATATACAAACATAATATGAGTAAACAGCTAAATAATTTTTTGGTGTTTACAAATTCTTTATATTAAAGTCACATTATCATCTCATCTCCGGTCCGGTCTCATCCAGAGTCAGCCTGAACTATTTGATCGCAAACTACGTAAAGTCATTATTTCATAGACAGATAGACACCCAGCTATATATTACAAATAATTTTAATAATCAGTAAAACGCAGACACTTTGGCTTTGCGTAGAAACGTTTCCTTGCAATGAGTTCTCTACTGCATATATCATGGAGAGTGTTCTGGGGAACTGTTTGATGTGATTCATGTCGTTGAGATTTCTAATACTTAGATGCGTGGAACTTCACTACTGTGCGGTTTTATAGAAACTTCCTTGCACGTGTCACACAACTATGGAATGGCCTATCTGTGGCAGTGTTGTCAAGTCAATATGACATGGGAATCTTCAAAAAGAATGGAGTAACGTTAGGTTATTTATCTGCCTATGCTGTACTGTGGGAACTAAGCGTAATGCAAAAAAGTCAATAAAGTCAAATTTTGCGGAGGATTGTTACTCATTACTAGGTTCTTATCTATCTTCATTACATGCAATAATTTCGTAAAAATAAAAAAGCTATATAGAGATAATTTAAATTATTTGTAATATAAATCGCTACTATATCCATAGAAACCAAACAATTTACCTTTGCCACAACTTAACCTTAAGTATGGAATTTCGAGGTAAATTCTTCAGTTACCATATGAATGTGCCTTTAGAAACCCTTTAACAGCCAATAGAATGATCGAAAAAATTCCAAAACAAAATATATTTAAAGTATTTTTAAGTATTCTTTATATTTTTTATTGCACTAGTTTAGTTTTTTTCTAGCTTCACGTATTATCCCACATTTAGTAGGATAGGGAGAGAGAACCTAAAACTAAGACCTAAAAGAATGGCGCCGTATTTTTTCTACTAGAGCTGGGAATTAAAATAAATATTAATATGTGTATAAAATATGTAGTAAAATAGTTATAATGATCATACATATTAATAATTATTAATTATAAATATGTATAACCATGTGGCGCAGTACCGTGGCCAACACAAGTGGTTGTCAATGGAACATAGGCGTCTTTTACATGCCCTAACTCTTCTTTACATCATCCTCTACAATCCCGTTACCCCATCATATGTCGAGGCGTGTTTTAAGTTCTTGGAGTCTGACACCATACTTTCTCAAAATCTCCGCTCCCGTCTTAACCATATCCTTGAAATTCCTTTATGATGAATGAAATGCTGCGGTGATTCTTTCACTGTTAAGACAGTGAAGCTTTGAAGTGGGCTGCTTGAAGTAAGATGTTCCCAGTCGATTGGGGTATTTAAGCGTCGTCTTGAAGAGTTCTATCTCAAATTAAATGTATAAATGGAAAATATGATAATATTATCTTTTCTGCTATATAAACGGACAATATGTCATTATTGTTTTGTATTGTTGTATGTATTGTCAGTTTATACAAACGCGATCGGTTCGATTTCCACGTACTTCCGATTAGGGGGAATAAATAATGTTCAATTCCTAAAATAAAGCGCGACGTTCCGCCACTTAACATGATATATTTGGAAAATTGGGTAGTGTGTACAGAACGGAGGGTCTTAATACTAGGTTCCCTCCCCCTACTCTGCTATATGCGGGTGTACAGCAGGAATAAATCAATTAACCAATCTATATGTCTAAAAAAATGCTAAGCGACAACTGTAATTTTAATTATAGCAAATATAACAATTTATATAAAGAAAATCTCTTTAAAATAACAAGATTCAAGTCGAACACAGCAAAGTAAGTCAAAACATCTTTTGTCCTCTAATTTAAATAGGTTACGAATACCTTGCAAGGTAAATTGCAAAACGTATTTATCTTTGCAAAATCAGTTTTTCCGTAGAACTTTCATGATTAGCCGGCAGTGGCTTCATTAAAAACTTTGCGGGCTCTCACCGCCGACGTTAAAAAGGATAACAAACTACTAAAATAGCTTGCTATAGAGATTACTCGCTTCCCATTCACTACTTGAGTTTAGGGCCGCGACAAAAGGAGCCAAACCTTTTGTTGTTACTTTCGTATTGTCCACAAAAATAACCGCAGCTCTAAAAATTGTTGGTTTCTTAAATTTTTTGGAGCGTATTAAAACTATTTTTAAGTGGTTTTACCTAGAATTTGCTTGTTAGCAACTCCTTTTGTTCCGTTCACGTTTTAAATTTATAATATTGTATATTATTGTTGTAAGGTATTAAATTATATACAATAAAAGTAAATTTAATTTCTGTAGATAGATGTGCTTGAGTTTTGAGTATAGTACTTGGATGAGTTGGTCACTTTTTTCTGTCAATAGCTTTTCTATGACGGTTTGTCATAGAAAAGCTATTTGCCAGAAATTGTGTTATATCTAACAAGGTTTTATATCTTTTTGTTTATATAAATAATAAAATTAAAACCAATGTGAAAGGGTAGCATTGAGTTCCGCCACTCACCTCCAGAATTTCTCTGTTTATGATAGTAAAATACAAAAAAAAACGATTACTTATTATATTAATTTAGCAAACAATAATCGAGCGAGTAGATGAAATCTGAAGAGATTTTGTTTCTTTAAATATTATTAAGGTTAAGTAATTATAGGGCTTAAATATAAGAACACATGATTTTATACCTTTATTTTCACACTAAATAAAACCAAATACCTCTTAAAATTGAATTATTGAGTTACCTTTTCGTATTACAATCGTAATTTCTAGACTACTTATAATTTTTCACACCACCTTCACCGTCACCTTCTTTTTAAGATTAGAATAAAAAACAGTGTACATACTACAAAACCATTTCTTCTGAGATCGTGTGAAGATATCCAGCTGTAAGCAGAGGGAGCCATGCTTCATAGTAAGAGAAACTGGTCTGCAATGATCTTCTTCTGCGAATCAGCCTTCGCACTGAAGGAGTGGAGAGGGTTTCTGCTAAATTTTAGTGTAATAAGTCCCATAGTCCCATAGTTCCTTCCCATATCATCCGTCCTTTGGGAACATCCGTCCTTTACGGGGATGGACTGCGTTAACGCTCTTTTCAGTGTCAAAAAAAGGATAAGGAGAGGGAACCTATTGTTATGAAACTTTGTTTTCTACTTGTAACCAAATTTTCGAGACGTGTGTGTTGAGTGGCGAAATTTGTTACCAGAGTAAGGAAATGAAAATTTAATATTTTCATAATTAATTCTCCCGAGTGAGAATCCAAACCACAACAGCCGCATTTACAGTCACAGTCTTGTGCTGTGCTGAGACGGTCTTTCATTTTAAAAACGGTGATATTTTTAAAATTGTTTTTGAAGCGACATAAATACTGTCGAATATAATTTTTAACCGACTTCAAATAAAGGAGGTTATCAGTGTGATATGTACGTATGTATTATTGTTGGAATTGAATTATATTTGAGTATGATGATCCATTTAGGCTTGGAGGCCCATGTGATTAATTTGGTAAGTTGTATGTTCGTCGACGAATTTCTCTAAAACTAAATGTCATATCGAGATGATTCTTCATAATTTAAGTTAGATATACTTTAACTTAGGAAACAATACAAGTTTCATTAAAATTTCTTCAGTAGTTTCAGAGATATGGGGAAATTAGAAAAACAAAATAGAGGCTGCATTTTTTCCTGTGTCCACTGGCTGTTTTCTTTTTATATCAGTTTGAAGTCAATTTATTTTTTTTAATATTATATTATGAATTATCATTTCCATGTAACGTTTTCAAGAAAGTTAAGGGACAAAGCTAGCTTAAGTGTCTTGTAGATTTTGGTCTTTAAAGGCATTCGAGGCCTGAACCCGGCAATGCAATAAGCAGTTACCCTATTATGTTGAAACAAGATTGCTCTTAATCTGACATTCACCTTTACTAAAGGATGAAATAACCCAGATTTAGACGAATGGTACCAACTTACAAGTTTTATTAGAATGTACTTCAATGACCATTTTACAGGTTGTTTTTTGTGTTTTACGTTTTTGTTTGTTCAAAATATTTTATCAATTAATATAAAATGATAATTAAGTTTAGGCCGTCGTGATGAACGGTTGTGGGTTCGATCGGGGGAATGAAATATTTAATATTTTCATTTCTTTACTCCGGTAACGGAGGAGTTCCGCCACTCTACAAGTATTGCCTCAAGAGTACTGCGGAAAGTGGGGAACAGAAGTATCTTTATAGAAACGGAGCGTTTGATACAGTACCTAATCTGCGGAGAAAAATAACAATTCTAGATGATTTAATTTCATTCATTAAAGATATGTATGGCTAAGAAGTAGATAATTGTAGAATAGGGGAAAATAGAACTATGAAAAATCTATTTAAGGGTTTTAAATGTGCAAACGAAAATTTAAGAAATAGAAATGTTGGTAAATATCAATTATTTAATAAAAAAGAATGTTCTAAAAAAAACCGGACAAGGTCAGGCTCGCTCATCGAGGGTTCTGTAAGGAATGGAGGTCTTGAGCTTTTTCTGAAATTCAAGCTTAGCTTACCCCGAGCCCTTCCATTTGATACCTCACTTGAACTAGCGGCTTTAACACCAAATTACCTGTAGATGTTAGCTGTCTAATTCTAGGTTAACTTGAAGTATCCTATTAATTTTGATTCCGTTTATAATCTTGGAATACGCGTTTTTTGCTATTTAAGGCTTTTATTTTTTTATATAACCACGAATGTCTAGTTTGCAGTATTTTTTCGTAACTAGTACTAATTGTATATGTTATCTGTTAAAATATGCGTTTTTTGCTATATAAACGGCCACATCTTTTTTCTTAGTAATTATTGAAATACGTTTTTTGTCAGGAAATCATGGGGCCACAGATCTGAGTAAATGGCTTGAATTTCAATTCGATATCTCCAAGCGTTCCTGAGAAAAAAAAAAAAGGTCTTGACTGACAGACAGACAGATGGATGGACAACAAAGTGATCTTATAAGGTTTTTTTTTCCTTAAAAAGGTACGGATCCCTAATAACATCACATTGATATATAATAATAATTTTAAATTGCTATTCTCTACAGTTATATAGAAATTGTACATAATAAAATGAGATATTGGTACATTTTAACTAGGACTTTAATTAAATTACAAATTAGAGGAGAAGTTTTAAATGTTAAATACAGTTACCTGTCAGTCTTTATAAACCCCTTTAGATAATTCCACTCCATTAAAGCTGTTAGAATATCGACTAAAGTAAATTTACTAGTAAATATGTAGTCTATTTTCTTTACCGTTCATCTTCTTTGTTCATCGCCTATATTAAAAGTATCTTAAGCGATCTTTGACGCCACGATTTATTTTGCGCAGATGTTATAAATATATGTTTAGAACAATTTAATATGTCATTAGATCATCGTGGAGTCAAGGGACAATGTCTAATTGTTTGATCTCGATCGATGCATTATTTTCATTTCTCCGTTGAGATACAGTGTAGAGTTCCGCTACTCATCACGCTGTGATTGAAGCTCGGGTGAAAAACGAAGAACGGTGTGGAGAAATCTTTTACATTTATTAAGAATCTGTAACCTACTAAAATAAAGAAACGAAAACTGCACGTCTACAATTATTTTTAATAAAATTAATAATACATTTTAAATTAAAAGTATACAATATAACTAAAATTGTAAAGCGAGAATCTTATTCCAACGTGAAAGACAAATATCTTCAATCCACTATCAGGTTGCTTGAGTTTAAGCTGAACGAAGTGTTAACTTCTTTAATTGACTCAGCGCTAAGAACTTGAAGACTGTTCCTAACATTATTTGTTTCGAAGCTTATATATTAGGGCGAGGTATTTTAAAATGTAAAATGTTTTTTGAAGAGCTTAATATTATTTAATAGTGTAATTTTGCAGCTTCCCGCTTTATCCCCAGGGTAGGTAGAAGGCAGCAAGTGCTAAGACATTCCGTTTCCCACTTGTCATCCAATTTCCTAAGCATTGCGTGATGAGTAATAAAGTTCAACGCCGCGTTTTATTTTTAAACGTTCCGCCACTCAACACATTATGCTTCTAGAATTTGGCGGAAAGTAGGCAATAGAAGTGTCTTAATGGGACACGGAGTATCTTATTACTAGATTCCCTCTATCAGCCTCTGCTTCCTCTTTTATTAGGTATTTGATATCCAACAATACAAAGGTGATTGCAAAAATTTATTTATATAAATAGTATTTAGAATTCGATTTTAAATATAGGTAGTTTTTTTATTATTTATTCACATATTTATCACTTTCAGTAGAACAAGCAGAGAGAATGTGTTTATCAGTCTATATATGGGGTAATGGGGCTTAACCGTTTTTGATGATTCTTACGTCAATCGATTCGTCCTAACCTCATCAAAGTCCAGACCAGTACAGTGTCAAAAAGACATTAAAACGAGAAGATAAAAATTAAATTATGTCGATTGGAGTATTGTTCAACATATATTCAAATATATATTTTTTTATATAAAATTTCACTTTCCACTTTCTAACCTTTCTGGGATAATATGTATAGAGAAATGGCATTTTGATATATCTGTCTAAATATCTTTGAAAAATCTGTAAATTTTGAATTTGAAAGTAAAAATTATGGCATCGTTTAAGTATTCTAGACACATATAAATTTATTACGTCAACAAAAATTGTTAAATATAATAATATTAGCTTCAAATAAAAAATAAATCAATGATTTGTAACCTGCACAGAATATTCAAAAAACACATAATCAAATTGCACAAATCGTGTCCAAAGTGAATTTTTCCAAGTGCCAAACAATTCCCATCATATTGTCTTCAAAGCTAATTTAGATTAATCAAGCGTAAGGAATTCAAGTTCCTGAGTCAAAGAAGAATCCGGCAAGTTGTCTGCTAATCGAACAGATTCCGAACGACAGGGATCCTGTCCGGGCCGCGCCGGAATGCCGATAGCGCCACGTAATTAAAACTGCCGTCTTTTAAGACGCCACCACCTGCTTGTAGTCCGGGGGTATGTATACAAAAATATAGTTTTTATTTATAGCATGTGTTAAAAAAATCTATTTCTCCCTTTCAGCTTAATTTTTGAGATATTGAATGATGAGTGACGGAACCCAACGCCGCACTTTGTTCTGTGACAAGACTAAGAAAGTGGGAATCGAACCCACAAAAGTTGTGCTTGTAGACAAACATAGTACCATAATGGACTCAAATATAGTGTAGTGTTATAGTATAATAAATATTAGGTTCTCACATATGAAATAGGTGCTTAGTAATACTGGCAATTTTAATCACAAATTTCTCTCTCCTCTTGTGTTAGGAACTCCAAATTCAAATCTATACAGCTATTTACAGATGTATTTGTGTTTCTTTAATCGTCATTAATTTGGTTTGTTTTCTGTTTGCGTTACTCAGTTTACAAAACGGAAAATTTGAAATGTCACATTTTTTACGAGTAGTTAGTACAAGTTCCATCATGGCACCAGTACTGCGGAAATGGCTCGAACGGTTAATGATGTCGTATCTCGCAATTGTATCGCAAAAATTCGCAAAAGAAGACACGCGTTTGGGGTGCGTTATGGGTTTCAACGTATTTGTTCCGGCAATTTAGATCTGCAGAACGTGCCCTGTGGACGGTCGAAGATCCAGGTTGATAATAAAGATTTAAAAGTTATTGTGCAAGTGGATTCACAAAACTCGTCCGAGTTAGCTGCAGGTTGCGATGTTAGTGATAAAACTGTTTTAATCCACTTTAAGCAAAGATTGGGAAGATTAAAAAGCTTGAAAGGTGGGTACCTCACGAATTGAGTGAAGCAAATGGTAAATGCGCATTGACTGCTGCGTTACATTACTAAACGAAGATAAAAAATAAGATAAAAAACCCGCTTTTCCTCAAGACAAAATCAGGCAACGCTGGTATGTATATATGTCTTATAACACAGTAGAACAATACAAATACTTTTTTCAGAATATAAATTAAACTTTATATTGTAAAACTTAATATTAAATCGCGATAAGTAGACGTCAGACCTCTGACTACTTGCCATCAGGCAACGTTACTCGAGGTATTTGGCTCCATCTCACCCGTGAATAGTTCCCCAACTTTATTTGGATTAACCGAGCTTTGGGTTTCCTGCATTGCACTATAAATCAACGTTATTTAGAAATGCTACGGAATATTTTTATTTAATATTTTCCAAATACAAATCTTGAAATGGCACAAGATTAATGTTTTAATATGCCAATGAAACAGCAATGTTAATTTATTTTAAACGTTTCTTAAATTGTCGTTTCGTGAATCAAAGTCATTTGTAACATTTGTTATATGTATGAGTTTAATGTTTTTTTTTCAAATATGTTTTTTTAATAATAAAGTAAATATTTACGTTTATATTGTATTATTTAGCATTTTAGTATAAAATAATTCTGTAGCCCATTAGCTTGAAAAAGTCTAGGATTTCACATTCAACTTGCAATAATTATGATCAAAGAAGTGAGATACATACGTCAATAATAATTTAAAAGATATTTAACGTTTTTTCATTAATTAGTTTAATGCATTGTTTTTAATTATTAGCTTCATGCTAACGCGCACATAGCAGGGTAAGCAGAAGGAACTTGTGAACCTAGTGTTAAGACGCTCCAATCCCATTAAGATACTTTCGTTCTCCACTTCCTGTCCGATGCTGGATTTTTTGATTATTAATTATAGAAAATCATGTATGTTTTGTAATTATAGTTTATTCTCACACATCTGCTTCATCCTGCAAGTAGCTCAGAATATGAGCTATTTGCGCCTGAATTTGAATAGCGGAATCCAATGCTTCATTATCTTTCCCGAGCTTGGAACTGAAAATAACTAATTCCCTGAGGTCCCTCTCAGGGACTCACTCTTTTATTATGGTGTTCCCAGAGTGCCAGTTGAGCACATATCACTTCGCCAATGTTACGATATGTGGAGAAGACATCAAAGTAGTTGTACGGCAAAAAAGAGTTAATGTTACCCAGTAGGAGAAAGCATGTTAAAAAAAAGATCCAGTTAAAAATTGCCTTGACCTATAAAAAAATATTAAAATTAACATATACATCATATAAATAACACAGAGGGTTAGTATTAAGAAATATATTATAATACAAAGGTGTTAGCTTACAATTTAATATTGTTATATTTAACATATTTACATAAAAAAATACATAGACGACTAAACACAAATATTAACAAACATTTAATATTAAAGGGGCGGGGAATTTTATGAGGAAGGGACGGATTAGCTTAGGGCAAAGTGAAATAGATGAGTGGAGGGGAACATTCGTCTGGGCCACATTCACACAGTGAGTGGTCCCTAACCCTGATCTTAGCTAGGTGTGCATGTCCAACGCGCTAGCGACAAATGGTTGATATAAGTTTTTTAGAAGTTCCAAGTCGCATATTAGGTTGAAAAGCATAATAGCTACATTTCTGCGATTTTGATAATTCCCTGAATTCAGACTATGACACATCGAAATAACTTGATGCAAGAGACAACTGATTCTGGGCCGAAAAAAAAAAGTGATTTAAATTATCACATTGGATGGCTGATTTGTACAAGAGTGCAAATTCATTCCCACTGACTCCATAATGATCTGTAATCCATGCCAAAAAAAAATATTTACTCGATTACTGATTTGAATGCAAGGCCGTCAACGTCGCGTCGTGTGAAGTTTCATCGTTAGACACTTTTCTACTACGTCATAAGGTTCCAGGCTATAACGAAGCGAATTGTGCTCAACTGGCACGCTCGGAACGCCACAAATAAATAACTGAATTGAAGGTTTTTTATAAAGAAGTAAAGAATAATTATTACTAGCTGTAATTAAGTTGTAGTTCCATCGTTGTTTTTAAAGTAATTCATTAAAATAATCGTTGTAGAGGGAAAAAATTTAATTATTATTAAATAATATTTCATACCAGGAGTCGCTGTTACAACATTGTTGCTAGAATATAACAGCAACATCTCTATAATTTGCTAAAAGGGAGCGGCCTGTCTCCAACTAGTATTTGTTTGTTGTTATAACGTAAGTACTTGAAAGAAGGTAATAGTAAAATCATTTAAAATTTGATTTGTGTTTTTATAGAGGCCTTTTAAGCATACACTTAGGCTGAAAGTCCTAGGCACTGCCTACAGCTGGGTTGCCCATTGTGTTTCAGAGAGCAGAATAGATAGAGAGAAATTAGCGCTAAGACCCTCCGTTATCTGCTTTCCAATAAGGTTTGACGTTGGGTGTAGAGTTGCAGTACTCAACGTCGCGCCTTGTCTTGCCACAGCAAAGAAATAAAGTTAATCTATTCATCTGAGTCCCCATTCGAGTGAATAGATTATAGATATTAAACACCTGTCTAATCACGTTGGCCTTAGGACAAAATAATAGTATGATATATATATTATCACACTCTCTTTACAAAAAAAAAACGAGATGCGTAAATCCGAAAAACACATACATATAATACAAAACGCCAAAAATAAACTGTTACACATTGACGGATGGTTAAAAATACGAACCTTTCACCATGTGTTGCTACAATTTCCGCCAAAAAAAACAATAAGTCTAACTGAATATATTTTCATAAGCTGATTCCGAATATCGTGAAATATCTATTTATATATATTCTATTGGTTGTAAAAACTGTCTCGTGGTGGTTGTATTATATCACAATTCTATGCACAAAGAGGATTATATATCTTGGATGTACCACTTCTTAATCAGAAGAAATTGAGTTCAAACTGAAATTAAAAATCATTTTTATAAAAAAATTAAATAATGGACAGTGTGTGAACGTGATCACAGGTTTGAGATGTATCACATATATGAATATTTGCTCAGGTAGATGTGTATTGTTTAAGTACGACCTTGAAATATATTTGACGCCCACAGTTGGACATAGGCCTCCCCAAGGATCTCCACGGGGATCGGCCCTGAGTTTCCCGTATTTCCGCTTTCCGCGACCTTAAAGAGATTGTCGGTCCATCTGGTGGGTCACTGACAGTTTTGTTAAGCAATACTCAGTTAATTATTATTTTATCTCGATAAATTAATTTGACTTTGTTTTTTTACAATTTACAATAAAAATACTATTTATACAATGCTGTGAAGGTGTGAGAAAATTTCTTTCAATTAACCAAGTGAACTGCCAGTGAATTTTAATTCATACCCGATTAGTATTTATAGGGAGGGACGTAAAAATCATAGCCGCTAGGTGCGGCCGCGAGTTGGAAATTAAATAATTTATGTTCATTGTTTTGGGGCTTGCCAGCTAACACAGCCAAAATTATGTTTAATTAAGATTTTTATTTATAAACACTCAAAACAATTACTCTTTCTTATTTTTTTCTCTTTAGCTCTGTAATTACGTAGGTGGCGGAGCTCAACGCTGTTCCGTCGAACCAGATCGAAGAAATTAGAAACCAGAGTTATTATCTGAGTCAACCAGGGGAATTAAAAATATCTCATTCTCCTGAGCGGACTTGAACTCATAACCGTCGCGTTTACAGTCACACGTTGCGCCGCTGCGCCAGGATTGTCTGAACAGAGTAGGCAAATATAAGTGTAGTGTAAAGACACTTCGCTCTCTATTTGCGACTAATTCAAAGACATTATGTTAAATTAATAATAAACTATTTGCCTAATTTCTTGTTTAATTTTTTTTTCAATATGTATTGTGTATTCCATCCAAGCTTACAATATTTCCCAACAATTTCATGAAAAACACTGATTATAATTCTGTTAGCGTATAATATGAAATCGAATTTAGAAATAAAAGTTTTAGGTGAGCACGGCTAGTACAGTTGCCATATGGTACCCACTGAATATGATAATTAGTTTTCTATTCGGCCTATCTAGTTGAAAGTCACGTATTTTCTATAATAAATACTAAAATATATATCGTAAGATGAAATTTAAATTTAAATTTAAATTATCTTTACAATTTTATAAGTAATAATTCAGGCCATCGTGGCGCAGTGTTGGAGGATGATTCAGGTGGTTGTGGGTGCGATCACTATTCAGAGAGCTCCCTACAAGACATAGCGCTCAGTTCAATATCGCCACTTGTCATTCAATTCACCGCTATTCCCCTATTTTATTGTTACCAAATTTTTGTTTTAGCGCTTAGGTAAATATAATTTTTCAGTTTTAAGATTTCACTTTTTTGTCGGAGAGCAGAGTGTCTTAACAGTAGGTTCTGCCTGACTACCTTGCTAAGTGAAAAAAGCGTCAAGCTGTTTTTTTTCGCAATAGGTGCCCTCCGCGTAACCTATACATGTGGAATGTGGGATATGTTAAAAATCAACTATGCTTAAAAAGTCGTTTGTAATTTAATTTTTGCTTGGAGCTTTAGACTTCTTAAATTCCATATATGGAAAGGGAATAATTTCAATATATACATGTATCAGTATATTCACTGCTATTCCGCAATTTTATTGTTAAATCAAAATAAATAAATCAGCTTCACGCGGTATCCTGCACACAGCAGGGTAGGCAGAGGGAACCTAGTGCTAAGACACTCCGTTCCCCACTTTCTGCCGAATTCTGGAGGCATTGCGTGTTGAGTGACAGAACTCAACGCCGCGCTTAACCTCGACACCAGAGTAACCAAATGGAAATATAAATTTAAGTAAATATTTCATCTCCTCGAGTGGGGATCGAACCCACAACCAATCGGTTTTACAGTCACAATTCGTGCCGCTGCGCCACGACTGGCCTCTGAACTGAACTGAACTGAATTTTATTGTTACCAAACCTTTTTTTTGCTCTTAGGTAAATATAATTTTTCAGTTTTTAGAATATCACTCTATGCAGTTTAACGTTTAAATTACATTTTATTTTGAAATTTCTTTTCTCAATACTATATACAATGTTATTTATATATGAATGAATGGTAGTCCTCTAAATTTAGATATATTTATTTTCATTTGTAGAACAAGAACAGTATCTCGACCACTGGCTTTAGCAATGATTTACCGTTCGCTTCTGCTTTAATTTGGCACGTCATAAATTTAATGAACAAATTTTGTTACTGTAGCAATTTAATATTAAATTCTGTAAATTATTTCTAACATTTACAGATTATACAAATAATAAACTGAAAACTGCGTCACTATCATGTATAGTCATCTGAAATGTGGAAATTGCGAAAATTCGGCGGAAAGTATTCAACGGAGTGTCTTAACACTAGGTTTCCTGTGCCTACCCTACTATATACGGGATACAGCGTGAAGCTGAGAAGAAAAGTTCTAAAATATGATGTGTAAAAATATCTGGTCAATTTACTTAATATTCGAATTCTTTTATTATTCGACTCGAGCTTGTCCGGTTCTTTGATTATTCAGTGTGGCGTCTAATGAATACCACAACATAATTATGGTAAGAAAAAAAAAGAAGTTATACCACAAGTATAAAAGATAAGAATTTTTAATAATCACTGAAGACAAAATACCATCATGTACAATGGCATAGATTCTTGTAAATTAAGCAATTAAAAAGGGTTGCGACGTGATTGAGGCACAAATGGGTTTTAGTGCAAGCACGGTCTTCAGAAAACAAATAATACGGAATGAACGCGGTGTTAGATTGCTTTAGCTCGTGTAAACGAGCCTTTAGAGAAAGCGGGTTAACCTTAATTGTAAATTGCATTCTATTAATGATATTTAGTATGATTCCTGTTCATTTAAAACTTAAAAGGCTTCTAATATACTCATGTACATATTATGTGGTTCTCCTTGTTGTCTAGAATACTTGTCAAATTCTAATAGTATCAGAAAAAAAATAGTATTATTTAATACTATTTTTTTTAATATTAAAAGGCTAACATAAATTTCTGTTTTTCCTCTTGTAAATAGTAATATAAAAAAAACGGTAGTAAATAGGAAACAAGACCAAGCAGGGCCAGACTGAAATATTAAATATTTTCATTTCGTCATGCTGGATGGACGAAATGAAAATATTTAATATTTCAGTGCGACAAAGCGCGGCGTTAATTTGCGCTATTCAACGCTCGATTCGGCGAAAAACTGGGAAGAGAAGTGTCTTCCCTCTGCCTCCCATGCTACATGAAAATAAAAACTTAGAATAAAATATGGAATAAAACAGTACACTTAATATCATTGTCAATTTAATTTATTTTAATCTTAAATATTCTTAATTTAATTAAATGAATAATAATATTTAAAGTTGCAAACTAAACCACACAAGTAGCAGGAATATGAAGAAACGCTAATCGAGTCCAGGGAATAATGAACACAAGTTCCCAGAGTGTTAAGTCAATTATTGAAGTTAGTACTTTGTTAGATTCTGAAGTCGTTCTACGTGTGAGTGGTTTCAAGATAATTTTATCCCTGGTACAAACTGCTGTAGCGTTGCTTTTAAAGGGATCTTGCTATATATATACATATACTCTTAGAAATATTTCATTGAACATGTGTTTTATGGTTCTTTAGAATTCACCCTTAAAACTGAAAATAATTTCATAAATATATTTAATAAATTATCGTATAGTTCAAGCGGGTGAAGCCGCTTGTGTCCGCTAGTAAATATTGTTAACTCAATCGTGGCTCCGTGGGACAGCGTGTGACTGTACACCCGATGATTGTGCATTGGGCGCAATAGTCCATTTCCCCGCTCTGGTGTATCGTGGAGTTCTGCCACAAAATATGCTATGGCTCGAATTTGGTTCGAATGAAAAGAAGAAAGTGTTCCGACACTATGTTCTCTCTGGTCTTACACTACTCTCAGGAAATTTTAGAATCGTTCTGATCAGAGCCGACATTTAAAATACTTCTCTGAAAGTGCTTACATAGAAGTATTTTGAATTCGGTGAATGAGTCCGACTTGATCCCGTAGACTTTATCGGGAATAATTTTTTTTCCTAAATATAAACGGTCACTCGTAATTTTAACACACTTCTGCACAATACGATTGCTTTAAGTAACTTAGCATCTGAGTAAAACGACGTCGATGACAGCCTAAGCTAAGTCAATCTAAATAAGTCTACCATATTAATATGATAGACAAATTTAGATTATTAATAGAGAAATAGTCTTATTAAAAAATACTTTTTATATTATTTATTTTCAAAGTAACAATAAAAATATAAAACGTTCAAAACGTTAGTCGTTAAAGTCAATATAGCTTTTTCATTTCATACAATTTAGATTTACCCAAAGCTCGAAAAATACATAGAATAGTTGCGTTCTCTATATGAGTGTTTGAGTTGCACTTTATTAAAAAATATATTTTTTACGATGATCTTTTTTAGTATAAAAGTAAAAAAAATACATATGACTATTTTCCCGTTTAGTAAGATAGGCAGAAGGAACCTAGTGTTAAGATAGATAGCGTTGCATGTATCTATTTCTACTATCTCAAATATAAACTTCGTTTGACTTTAAATACATATATCTTTTAATGAAGCAAAGCGATTACAATGCAATAAAAACTAAATCGTAATCTGAGTTACTAACAATTTTTATGTATAAAAGATGCTTAAAATTGATCCGTCTGTAGCTGTCCCAAATATAAACACTGACTGAAATGCTAGTAATCTGCATGCTATTTTTTTAGTTTGTTATCCTTTTTAACGGTGGCGGTGTGAGACCCCGCAAAGTTTTTAATGAAGCTACTGCTGGCTAATCTGGAAAGTTTTACGGAAAAACTGATTTTCAGATAAATGCCTTTTACCTTGCAAGATGTTCGTAACCTATTTAAAAATTTAAATTTAAAAGATAAAACATCTTTTTGCTTCCTTTTAACTTTTTGTTTTCTCACGCTTTATTCCGTATATAACAGGATGGTTAGAGAAAACCTAGGGTCAAGACCCTCCATTCCTGTATTTCTCGGCGTAATTTGAGATATTTTGTGGTTAGTCGTTAGGCCGTCATGGCCCAAGGGTGCGACTGTAAATACGACGCTTGAGGGTTCGATTCCCACTTGGGGAAATAAAATATTAAATATTTTAACTTTCTCACTCTGATTATGAGGCAAAGCACAACGTTGAGTACTGTATCTCAACATGCAATGCCTTAAGAATTCAGAGGAAGATAGAAAACAGAAGTGCCTTAATGTGAAACGGAGTGTCTTAACACTAGGTCCCCAGGTTCCCTCTGACTATCCTGCTATGAGTGGGATACAGCGTAAAGCTTTTATTATGTTTCTCTTTCATAATTCTCAGGTTCAAAAGGACCCGGTTCTTTGGAAGCCACGAGTCCAACACGTAGAGCCTCTTAAAGAATGTAATTTTTTTACTGTTACGCATTATCCGGATTTCAACTTTGAGAAACCAGCCCAGACCCAGATGGATACCGGATAATGCGTAGGACCTATGGAAAACTCAATTGGGGATATGGAATAGGGATGGGTGGATAGGAAACTGCGATATCGAAGGAGACTAATGGGCCTACAAGAAGCTCTTGAGCAGGTTTCCTTGCTATTACGCAGATTGTGCACTACGCATATTGCTCTTACGCTCCACTATCTGCCAATAAACTGCTGTAGCGTTGCTTTTAAAGGGATCTTGCTATATATATATACTCTTAGACATATTTCATTCATGTGTTTTATGGTTTTTTAGAATTCACCTTTAAAACTAAAAATAATTTCATAAATATATTTAATAAATTATCGTATAGTTCAAGCGGGTGAAGAAGGCAAAGACGAGGGATAGATAACAATTTCGTCCGTGGTCCGTGGGGTCGCCTCTCCCCATCAGCTCGCTGGCCTATGGCCTATTATTGTTATTATTGTGGTCAGTGAGGCAACGCCACAATTTGCCTAACCAGAGCAGGGAAATGAAAATAATTGATTCCCCAAAGTGAAAACAGAGGCCACATCTATCCCGATTACAGCTAGATGCTGTCCCAATGTGCTATGATGGCCACTAGTGTAAAATTGCATTCTCTACATTCAATCTTTGGAGATATAGTGTGGTTAAATACAATGAAACTCCTTTCTATGCACTTCCTAAGTATCTTTTTATGAACTAAACAATATCTAACATCTCATGATACTTACTAGCACGTATAATCAAAACAACTTTAAAAAAAGCAAAATGAAAAAAATATATTTGCTGATGCTTATTTAAAATCAGTCCAGCATGAATAATTATATAAATTCAGAATTTTAAAAATATCTCTATTATAAGTTGCTAACTAAGCTTTTAAAATCCTTTAACTTTCTTAATGGTCTAAAAAGTCTACTTTATATATAAAGTTGGAATGTTGAACCGCTTCAATTTTCAAAAGAGATAAATGCAAATGCATGTAGAAACCCTGAATATCAAAATTCAATCTTGCATCTCTGAAATGCTCTAGTGGCTATTAAATTAGTTTGTGGATAATTTCTACGAACGAAACGAAACGAATCTAAATTGATATATGATTAACCAACTTTAAACAAATAATAGGTCTATATTCGATAACTATATTCTGTTATGTTTCTTCATTGATTTTCTCTTCATTACAAGCTTTTATTTGATAACCGTGTTACTATGTGTATTAGTGTATTTGAAATCTTGCAAGATGAATTTGACGCACTTTTTCACATTGTCTGATTGAGCTGAAATTTCGATGATGATCTCTCTATCTTAGTCTAATCAAGATCTCGATCAATAATATTGTTAATCCAAAATGGCTCCTGTAACAAAAGAGCAGACCGACCGACCTAACGTGGGTATCAAACTAAAGGACTTGATTAATACAATACACCATTAAAAATTTAAAAGCTTTTTTTAAAAGCGTTCTTTCAATTAATGTTTTATTAATGAAAATATTTTTTTTGTATAGTTATGGTCATGACACGGTAGTCAAAGTTCTTTCGTTAGCTTTTCCAATTCATGTTAGTTAAGTAAGTATAATTTAATTTACATATAATTTTTTATGCAATTGAAGTTGAAGTATGTACGTCTATTGCTATAAATGACAAACTAAATTAGTTTAGATATGACAACTATGGATGTATCATTATATTTAAAACTAGCGGACCAGGCGTCGCCCGCACATCACCTATAATTATTTTATTATGCTGCATTTCATAATTTTGAGTAAGTGCAAGCGCCACGGGGCTGCTTGCGAGGACGAAATCCGCGGGAAGGGCATCCCCCTCAAGACTTGAACCTATGCTTGCGGCCGTAAACAGAAAGTTGAATAATTTTAATTTGATATTTTCTCGAAAAGTATACGTCCAATTTACACGCTATAAAAGCCAATGTTTTCTTCATAAAATTTCGTTGATGATCGATAAAGGAGACTGAAACTATTCCATACATTTTTGGGCCCAGAATGTAAAGATATGAAAATGGTATGATTTAATAGATTTAGGTAGATCATTCCCTCCTTGAAAACTATATAAATTTTGGCAATCTGAGAGCTGAGTTATTAGAGATTTGATAAAAGTGAGGTTAAGTTCGCAGACCAATTTCTTGAATATCAACTTCTATAAAATATGTGATCACTGAGTTGTTTAAGCATTAATGTTTATTATTTATAAATAAAACACATTTTAATGAATATTTTATTCTTCTTAATAATACTCATAACATGAGCACAGCAGCCTACCATTCG
>JAATLQ010009055.1:6056-17406 GCA_013421005.1 Heliconius erato x Heliconius himera | reverse complement strand
GTGTCGGGATTATATCACACCTCTAAGTAACCAGGTGGTGGTGGTTTTCATCGTCTAAAGGTCGTCGGACTAGGGTATTGCAGTGTCCATTGGCTCTCCCACAATTCACACAGCGATTCATATCCATAGCGTGGCGGTCGTAAGATCCAAAAGATTTCAGAGTCCAGTGAGGAAGCGAGGGTCGTACAAAGTGGTCAGAGTCAAAATCCGAGAAAAACAAAACAGTAGTCGTTGAAAATATCAAACAAAAGGGAAAACATTCAAAACGTCGATGCGTTATGACACGAACGTAATGACAGAAGCAAATGTTTTTTTTTAATGTTTTTTATTTAATGGCCTGATTTTGCGATGACCAACAGATGCAAAAATGCAAAAAATCATTAGACAAGGTGTGATAGTCAATCAGCTGTCACATCTCTGACTTAATATATGATTGATTTTAATCGATTAAGGATCTAAATCTTAATTTTTTCATTTTTCTCCACTTCCAGATTGTCAATTAATTTATTATTTGCTATTCTAAAAATAAAAAAAAAATTGTAATTTTTTAGATCACATCTCAATTCTTTACGTGACGGCCCAAAAATTTCATTCTCCTTTCGCTCGTAAGTTTCAATAGCTTCGTCAAAGAAAAAACGTTAAAATGTCACCTTGAAATTTTCAATTTTTTTTGTCACAATATGTTTTATTGTGATTTATTTATAAGAGATAGGTACAGGACGTCGCGGAATTTATTTTAAAACTAATGAAACTGAAAAAAGCTAAAGAAATACGATGGCGTCCTTAATTATTGTTATTTCATTATTTAAGACTAAGTAAGAATTAAATTGTAACGTTATATAGACTAAGGCGTTTAAGCAACCCGCTTTCCGTTTCATTATATTAGTATAGATTAAGATTATCATAAAAATATTTTTTTACTGTATCGTAACTCTTTTGAGCAAATACTAAAACTTATATAAGGCCTGAAAAAGAAGACAGAAATAATACTTTTATAAAGTAATGTGAGTAATACGACCTTGTATTCTCAACGGCATTTAAATGTCAGCATGTATCTCCGATTTCGCGTTATTTTATGCGTGTTACTAAACTTGTTAGAAAGTCTGTATTTCACCAGTTTCGGTATTGAATTGCTTTCCCTTGATGTTTTTATATATTACGAACAGACTTTAATATTTTTATGTCTTGAACTATCTCTAGTCATTTGCAGGTAAAAAATTAATATAAGGCATGTGGTTTTTCATGTCCCGCCCATATAGAAACATTAGTTAGGAGAATGTCTCGGGTTGTGGAATATAAAAGTATCAAATTAATCCAAGGACCATTTTCATAAAGTTACTGTAAATATTTCAGAAATTGAAATATAAGACTACAATAAGCTAGTCAAACACGATTATATCCTTAATTTTTTCTTTTATAAACAAAAAAATATTCAAGAAAACTTCTTTATTATTTTTTAATTTCATACCAACTGTAATCTTCGAATACTCCTCAATTTCTATATCCATATATACATACTTACATAACTAAATGTAACGATATGATTAGATGATATGATTAATCGGGGCTTAGCGTACCCTCCAAAGTACTGAGATCATATCCAAACCAATTTGATTGATTTGAGTGGTGCTTATAAAGTAATTGCCGAAATGAAAATTTACTTCATTTAATTCCTCCTTCAAATGTACTTTCGAGGCTGTCAATTCGCAGAGGCACGGGGTTGCGACTGTAAACGCGATGGTTGCGGGTCCGGTCTCCACTAGTAGGAATGTAGAAAATATTTTATATTTCAATTTTTTTCGTTCTGGTGACGAGGCAAAACACGTTGAAGAGTTCCGCCACTCAACACACAATTCCTCGAGAATTCGGAACGGAAGTTCCCTAATTTCCGCCGAATTCTGTGAAGCTAAAAAACGTACTTTTTATTATTATGTACTTAAATAGTATTTGCTTGATAAATGTCACTTTAGTGAGTTGGAAACTATCAGTTTTTTCTGTAGTATTGAATATATTTTCTTGCATACTGACGGTTAGTAGTAAATATTTCATTCCTCTGAATAGAAATCGAACCCACGACCGCTCGTTCACGGTCGCACGATATTACATAGAATATAATATAAAAAAGTGAAATAAATAAAAAAAATACATGGCAACATCTTACGCGGTTTCTGTCAAGTTCAGTGTCAAAATGAAAAGCACCACAAGGGATGAGATTAGACAAAGTGACATTGTAGTACCGCGGGGATTGAACAGTTGTATTATTTTAGTACATTTGCAACCTCTATATATAGAAAAATGTTTCTATTTTGTTTTAGGTAAAATATAATAATACTAAGGGCCGTCGAGGCGGTCCCGGCCAAATAAATTAACTGTAGACGCTGATGTTATGGGTTTAATTCCCACTCGTGGGCTACGGAGTGTCTGAACACTAGGTTTCCTCTGTCTGTTATATTTGACGTACTGTAGGGTTAGTAAATTCGGTGGCAGGTAATAGGTCAAACAGTTCCCCAGAACGCTCCTCATGTTTTATGGGGTAGAAAATGCACAGCGAGGAGACAAAATGTTCAAGCCGTTCGCAGAGCAGAGATCTTGGGGGCATTGGGCCCCAAAAATCTAAATCATAAATATGGAGTACTTGACTTTTTTGTGTTTTTTGTAGCAATTACTGTTTAGTATATATTCTTACTTTATAATATAAAAATAAAACATATATAGCAAAACAGTATCAGCATTTTTACAAAATTTATATTGTATGTAATTTTTTTCGCAAATCCAACATGGTGCATCTGTCTGCTGTAGGCTCAGAGTGATTATGTCTAAGTACTGTAGTAACAATGCTATGATAAAATATGAATACAAAATGCAACGATTTATTTCTTGAAGAAAAAGGACATTTTTTGATGAAAAGAAGAAAAACGTTTTTCACGATACCTGAGATTGTTACTATCTTTTTGCGTACCGTTCCGAAATGTCGGTTACTATAAACTTTACGATACGAACATGTGGTGGCCCTTTAGGGCTGCTAACTTTGTGCTTTAAGCCAACCAGCCAGCTATATTTTTGATACTTAAAGAAAGATTTTTTTATTATTTAAATTATTTGGAAACAGCCTTAATACAAAATACAATAATCCATAGACAGAACTGTATAGAATTTAAAGGTTTTTTTTTATAATACGTAGAAAAAGCATAGAAATTAAATATATTTCATAATTTTATTCTAATTCTTTAATTCTTTATGTTTTTGTATTTCTTCTTATGTATACATGTATATGTATACATATATGTGTTTGTATGTTTTTTACCTTTTTATACTTTTATCCCTAATTTTTCTTTCTAATTATGAATTAAAGCATGAAGAGTTGCATGTTGTGAAAGTGGCGTCGCGCTTTGGCTGGTTAGAGTGAAGAAATTAAAATAAGTAATTCTATCGAGTAGCCACAATCATTTAGGTACACCTTCACAATACTATTTATGAAAAATATATTTAGAAACTCACAAAAATTCATAATAAAAGCAACATTTTCGTTATACTACACCGAACATCAAGTATATAAGTCGAAAAGTTTAGTTCTTTCTTATTTCCAGTGACACATAGTATATTTGTTACAACGTGCTAAATTTCGCGGTCCCGCGGGTGTAGGCAGCCTGTCATCCGTTGCTGTCTCATGAGATGTTTTTAACATCAATCTTTTCTATTTTTTTTTGTTGCTTTTACGTTATTTTTTATTATAATAGCTTCACGCTGTATCCCGCAAATAGCAGGGTAAACAGGACATGAAAATAATCCATTTCTCACGTGGAAATTGGACTCTTAAGCATCACGTTTACGGTTCTCAATTCGGTGTTTTTTTATATATACATATACTTTTTTTTCAGCTTGACGCTTTAACCTAGTGTTAAGACACCCCGCTCTCCACTTTCTGCCGAATTCTGGAGGCATTGCGTGTTGAGTGGCAAAACTCAACGCCACGCTTTGCTTTGGACACCAGAGCGAAGAAATGGAAATATAAATTAAAGTAAATTTTTCATCTCCGCGAGTGGGGATCGAACCCATAACCAGTCGGTTTTACAGTTACACTTTGCCCGTGCGCCATGACTGGCTTCATGGAGATTTAGTATTGATATGAACATCATATGCTCAAGTTGTATTTATGTTGTCTACACTTCACAATATATATTATATGTTGGCAACAACAAGAAATTTGAAAATGTTACCAACACCAGAAAACGGTTTAGTATAACAGCCACCAAATCATCTTTATATGGCACCAAAACAATTACCACATCGCTACGGCCCATTATTTTCCACGATATCAAGGCAATTTTCGACCGAACGCGAAATAAGGGATTCACATAAAAACATGTCTACTACAAGATTTATTGCTATGCAAGATTTGGCATGATTTGTTTGTTCGCCTTTATTACTTATCGAGCGAGTCAGAAATGGTCTGTGGTAAACTTTCCATTTATTTCGTGTTGGGGATCGTGCGATTTAATCGTTTCATTGCTTTGATTGTTTGTAAATGTTTTGTGAAGAATTTAAGTGTTAGTGGAACTACTGTTTATTTTTTTTTAGCTTCGCGCTGTATCTCCCACATAGCCGGGTAGACAAAAGGAACTTTGGAATCTAGTGTTTTCTGTTCTGTCCGAATTCGTTACCCGAGCTATGAAAATTATTTAATACTTTATTTCCTCGAGTGGGAATCGAACCCACAATCTGTCGTGCTTAAACTCGCACAATTGTACCCCTGCGTCAGTAGTGACCTGAAACATATTTCAAGCCGGATAAATGCACTACAACAGTAATAAGTTTCAATGGAATGTGAAAAAAGTAATCCTACAAAATCCAATATGGCCGACTGATTGAAAGCCTGAATTAAAATCAAGCAGGAATTCCTCCAATTTAGGTTTAAAATATATGTATAAAAGTAGTAATTTTTCCAAAAGGCGTATATTAAAACGCTTTACACCCGTTGGTTAAAAATGAGATCCGCTCGCCAGATGTCGACATGATATTTTTTTTAGCAAAAAATCACAATAAGTCCGACTGAATACATTTTCGTAACCACCGGCCGAATGTCACTGATTCGTGGAGGTTTTTTGAATACGCTTATAGAATAGGTATAAAAGATTGAATAAAAGTTTATTTGTTTTATCTGTGCGCGTTTCTGATATTTTTATTTTATCTATACATTTGTTTCCCGTGTCTGTGGAGAGAGAATTTAGTTTTATTTTTTTTTTAGTTGTATCCAACACAGCAGGGTAGGCAGACGGAACCTAGTGTTATGACACTCCGTTCCCATTAAAACACTTCCGTTCTCCACTTTCTGACGAATTCGGAAGGCATTTTGTGTTGTGTTGTGATTTTGCAACGAATTCTAGGAGCTTTTCGTGTTGGGGGGCGGAATTTAACGCCGCGCTTTGACTTATTATTAAAATTTTTAATATTTTCATTTCCTGGCTCTCGTAACAAGCGTTGCAAGTTAATAAAAAATGATGCTATTCTAAAGTAACACAAACAAATTGCTTTTAAGTTAAGTAATTAACATAATAAAAAAATATTATAATATACACTATATAAGAACAAAATTTCATTGAAATTAATCTTGCTACTTTCGCTTAATTATGAAATAAAGTTATAAAAACATATTCACACGTTGTATTCCAAAGCACAAAAAATACTGTATTATGAATTATGAATGGCCAGAAATAATGTTAATTAAAAGTTACAATCAAACACGTTCTAATTGCGATAGTTATTGTATACTTCTTATATTTTTTAAGAGACCGACACAAGCATATGACGGTTGTGGGTTTGGTTCCCTCAATTTCCTCGATCTGGTAACGAGGCAAAGCGCGGCATTGAGTTCCGCCACTCAACACGCAAAGCTCCTAGAATTCGTCGGAGAGTTGGGAACCGAAGTGTCCTGATCCTGGTGGGAGAATGGGGTGTCTTAACTATAGGTTCCCAGGTTTTCTCTGCCAACGCTGTTTTGGGTAGGATAAAAAAAATAAGCAGACAGGTGAATAACCATTTTGACACCTTATTTAATAAAAGACTTGAAAGTCATTTTTTCTTCTACAATGCAATTATAAAATAATACTCTTGGGACAAATCAAATAACAGTCCTTTTATTAAAATATACACAAAGGACACTGAAACATTTTATCATTATTAACTTATAAAAACACAAAATTTGTTAAGCACAGTACAGTTTTCTTTTATAAAGTTGGAAAACAAATTAACTTTCATGTTTTATAGTAAGATTTTAATAAGAACATTTTCATCAGAATTTAAAGCATTTTGCTAGCTCGCCTATGAAATTTTCTTTTTGAATTTTATTTAATATAAGCCAGTCCGATTAGTATTTATAGGTGGTGTATAAAAATCACAGCGGCCCGGCGTTGGCCGCGACTCGAATTAAGTAATTTATGTTCATTGTGTTAAGGTCCGCCGTTTACAGTGCCTTGTTCGACAAACTTTCTTGACAATATTAATATAATTTTCTTCAAAATATTTATTTTATTTTTTTATAAATGAAATGGATATTATAATATTTTTTTTTATATAAAAGAAATTGAGATAGCCGATTTGATTCTAGCTTGAGGTTAATATCACCATCACTTTATGCTTCTAAGTTGTAAGAACAAAAAAAAAAGTATATAAGACAAACGTATATGACATAATAAAAAAATATTTTAACTAAAAGGAGGAGATTACTATCGCTAGTTTCTACATTACTGTGTAATCATTATACAGTCTACTAAAGGAAATGTATGTTAAGTGTACTATAAAATCTACTCTAATATATGCGGCTGCAATTTGCTGGCTGTGGACGTGCACTTTGTGAAATTTCGATTTAAATAAAAAAATATAATTTTATTGTAAATATATATTTTTTATATATACGTATATATTTTTGCACATTATACAGCATGTTTGGCAGAGAGTACTTAGTGTTGAGACACTCCGTTCTCCACGCGCTGCTTAATTTTTAAAACAGCTTACTTAGTAGCGGAGCTCAACGCCGTTTTGCTTACCATAGCGGAAATGAAAATAATTCTCCCAGATATAAAGTTGAATGGGGCATACACCTTACCCGGTAGCTAGCATTTAGGCAATAATATATTACTGGTTGGTTTCAGCTTTAGTTTAGCACCTCATAAATTTAATATAAAAGTTATTCACATTGTTCTCATTTGCTGTTCGGTTGAATAAAATTAATTTTGATTAGTGGAATTCATAAACAATTTTTTTATTGATTTAAATATATATGTGGGGATCCTCACGTAGTGTTATTTATTTGTAGATTAGAATATTAATATTATTGTTTATTGTATCAGTGAATACGATATAAGAATTTTATTTGGCTTTTCACTCAAAGAGTCCTTTAAGAATAATTTAAATAATGATATACTTATAATATACATGTATTAACCCTTAAAGGCTATGTGGGTGGAAAACACCCACACACAGGTAGATTTGGTTTTTAGTCGCTACACTCTTTAATTTTTTCACAGCGCTTTGCACTTTTGTATATCCTTCTGAATGTCGCCCTTAAACGCGAAGAGAAGTGTTCGTCTTCGCGCAATCTTTACCACACGCTTGCCTCCTGAGTGTATCGACACCCATAATAGTCACAGTGCCCTATTGATTAACAATGTAAGTTGTTAGTAACCTTTCTTATGATTTTTATTGAATTACGCATAGAAAGTAGAGATTTAGCATGATTGTTTTTGAATTATGAGTCCACGATTGTACTGGTAACTAGTACCTACAAAAAATTTAAATCAAAGTTGTACTAGTATCTGCCGATGAGCCAACTGACGAAGAGAACTTATTAGAAGAAGATATTAATCAAGGTGATATCCAAAGTCTTGACGATTAAGAAGAACTTCTGTCTTATCTCTACGAGAGCACTTTGCAAATGAAAGAAGAAAAAAATATATTTGATATACATAATTTATTAAAGTTACCCAGATTAAGGGCAATATATTGTACTAAACAGAAATAAAAACTTTAGTTAGTATTTGGATTTCATTTTGTTATAAAAAAACAAAACATTATGGTCCCCTCAAACTAACTGGTAAAAAAGTAGTTTACAATTAATTAATAATTTCATTATTTTTAAAAATAAGATTATAGCTCTGAAGGGTTGACAATCTTATTATATAACCAATCTTATAACTCTAATCTAAAGACATAATATACGTATATCTTTAGAGGATTGTAAGTATAAGTAATTATTCTCCATAATATATATTTTTAAAACACAAGTACAAGCACAAACGCACCCTAGTGGTCCTGCGCCACGACAGCGACGATTGTAAACGCGACAGTTGTGTGTTCGATTCCTCCCTGATAAAATATAATATTTTTTATTTCCTCGCTCTGGTAACGAGGCAAAGCGCGACGTTGAGTTCCGCTGCTCAACACGCAATGCTTTAAGAAAGTGTGGATCGGAGTGTCTTAATTCGGAACGGCGAGATTTGACACTAGTGTCAACCTTCCTATATAAGAAGGATATCTTATATAGGATTCTATAGGATAATATCTTATATAGGATTCTATAGGATAAGGATCTATATATGATTCATATATAGGAAGGTGAAAAAAGCGATCAAATTTTAAATAATATGACTTTATTTTATGTATAGAATAACGAAAAAAAAACGAAAAAAAAAACTACGAGATCTTTCATATAAAAAACAACGATTTCTTTCATATCTCTTCAGAGGACGCGTATTGTCCATACAGCTTTAAAGGTAGGTTATATTTGTAGGGTATATTTTGCCAAGGAAGGCTTAAAGGTGCCAAGCCGCCGACACTTCGCAGCAGCAAACAATGCCGTGTCTAAAGCATTTATTCACTTTTGTTTACATAAGCGGCCACTCAACGCCCTACGCGTTTCCCTTGTCTGATAATGGTTTTAAGGACAATTAGTATTTTTAAGGGTGGCTTTTGCTTAGTTTATTTGTATTATCATTTGTTTTTATGCTATTTACCGAATTTGGTTGTGAAATTGATTTCGGTTATAGTTTACGTATGGATTTCTTTATTTATTATTATACTTTTTTTCTTAATTTCATTTTTTATGAGATTTTTCCTGTTAAATATTTTGTAAATAAACGATTTGTGTTATTATATAATTTGTTTTCCTATTTTATTCAGCAGAATTGTAATCAGCTTATCGAGATCCGCCGCTTATTGATGTTAAATTTACACAGCTTTTGTTTGGATCTAAGCAAAATAAGCTTCTAATTCCTCAGTTTCAGGTAATATCTACAACTATTTTTTTAACATGCTTTTATTAGGTCCACCTATATCTAGTAACTTCGTAAATATATAAAATCTAAAAAACTAAATTTGATCCACTTGTAATAATAACAAAATTATGGAATTTAGGAGTTATGCATAAGGAGCTTAGGTGATAATGCAATAACGTATCATCGAGCTGATCTAATGATGGAGCCAATGGAACTCTTCAGACGTTACGAGGAAACCACTCGAATATAGGCTAACTCCAAACAGATCCTATGACAGTTGTAGCATTTATGTTTTAGTGCAAAAAAAGTGTGTTTATTCGTTTTTTTTTACCGAAAAATTATTTTATTTTACCTCTGGGTGCTCTCTCACGCTGCAAGATGTCTTATATATCCTATTGTTATAGAAAAAGTTTCGTTTTCATTTTGGAGAATCTCGTATAATTGGTGGTCTACAAAAATAATGGCTAATGTTTTACATGTATTTTTGGTCGTGGAATTTAATATTTTCCATTACGGAATATTTTATGAGGCGCGTTCATTGAATTTTGTTGCTTCGTTATTTTTGATTAAGAGCTTTTTCCTCGACCTGTGTATTCGCGGAATTTTAAATGGTATCTTGAATAATTCTTTGTATTTTGGTGTTTTTCATTTTAGTAGGATTACTTTCTATTTTTGAGTGCGTAACTCATATCAAGCAACTTCATACTTTTATCCGCGTAGGAGGGAGGATTGAGGCCAGTCATGGCGCAGGGGCACAAGCTTGCAACTGTATACACGACAGGTTGATTTCTACTTGAGGAAATTAATTATTTCATACTTTCATCTGGTAACAAGACAAAACGCAGCTTTGAGTTCCGCTACTCAACACGCAATGCATCGTGCATACGTGTAGTATTTACAGTCAACTGCTGTTTCATTGCGCGATTGTCATCGATTCCAAGGAATCTAGGGCCTATATTTATTAATCGCTCTTAATTTTGAGATTCCATCTTCATTAATACATATCTAATATATGTAAACGGCATCTCAAGATCGATCTCAGACTTGAGAGCGGTTTGTAACTAGGTGCTTAGGTTCTTTAAAATTACATAAACTGGACACGAACACTGTCAACTAGAAGAAAGAAACGTAAAAAATACTAAGTTGTCAATTGAGACCTTGAAAGTCCTAAATTAATTAATACTGTCCAATGGCCGTTTGAATTGTTTATAAGATGGTCGACCCTTTCTTATTTTTAGTACAGCTAACTTGTAGATTTTACTTTATTTGCGAACGATATTTTATCTTCCTTTTAATTTTGCGTGATTTTTTAATTCATTTATACATTTATCACTTAGTTATATAAAGCAGAATAATTTATTGTGAGTGAGTAGTGAGTTGTAAAAATATAATGGTTAATGGAATGGTTTGAGTTGTAAAAATATTTTTGTGTCGGATAACCAATTTTTTCGAGTAAAGAACCTATATATATATATATATATATATATATATATATATATATATATATATATATATATATATATATATATATATAACCTTCCTCGAAAAATGAACTGTATACGCTATATTATATAAAATTATCTCTATATTTTCTGATGGTTTTTAATTGTTTTGATGTAGCCCACTGTACCTGTAATCAGAAAACTCGTAGTTATTTCCATTTATTTAACCGCAAAGGCGAAGCCGAAGGTAAAAAGTATTAATATATAAAATATTTTAATTCAATATATTTTTTGGTAAAATCACATATGTACAGAATAACGCTTAAAGAATATTCCAGTATTTTTTTAGTAAGTCAAAATGCAGTATTGAGTTCCACCATTCAAGAAGATGAATAAAAATGGAGTAAGAATTATTTAGATACGAGATTCTTTCAGCCTAAGAACTTATTCAGCAAATAAGTAAGAATTTCAGAAAAACCTCATAGTCTTGACTGTGCATAGTCATTCAGTAATATATATATATATATATATATATATATATATATATATATATATATATATATATATATATATATATATATATATATATATATATATATATATATATATATATATATATATATATATATATATATATAT